>JBCJKH010056208.1:10000-56695 GCA_039877255.1 Loriculus beryllinus
AAAAGTTCTACCTGCAGGCCGGATTCCCATGTGCTGCTGACCATCCAATACAAAGCTTCCCATCGGCTGACCCTCTGGACTATATGCTGCTCCTTGGCTCACTGAAGGATCAAGAAGAAAACCTGATTGTAGTCAATCGTGGACACAGAGGAGAAAGAAGAGAAGACATACCAAACAATCAGCAACTGTTCCAGCTTCAGCACTGAAACGCTATATACAATATCTTGGCTGTCACTTCAAACTCAGGTTGTGCTTTTTATGAGCTGATTATGTTACCAGGACTATAGAATAAAAATACTATAGGGGGCCCAATAAACAAGCTTGTCAAGTCAGTTGACTTGCTTAGGATCTGTTTCTTTACTTACCTTTAATGCAAAACAGCGGAAGCCAGTTGCAGTGCTATGTGTTTTTTTTCTTAACGAAGTAAATGTCTACTCTATTCCTCTCTAATTACATGAATTGCAAACCTGGCATCTGCGATACAGGGTGCTTAAGGTGAAACTTAATAAAACATATAAACCCACTGTCACCTTCTCTATAACAAGTAGGGAAATTCTGGTCATGGCTTTTCCTATTTACATATACACTTTGTATCTGGCTTAATGTTTTGCATGGTTAGTTGAGTTAATGTTTTCCCCCTTTTTTACCTGTTAATGAAAAAGAAATTTAATGCTACACAGGAAGAGTTTCCCAATGGATTAATAACATTTTCAAAAAAACCTTTAAACTGAAGCAGCAGGCAAAATCACCATCAAGTTAAAGCCCCTGTTAGTGACAACAGTCATCACCACATGGAGAACAGTTTTATCTCATAGCCTCATGGCAGGAAACCACAACTCCCTAGTATGCCGAGGAAATGCATATTACAAAGTGGAATGATTAACACGGCACCATTTGTTCTGTAAAGAGTTACGTATTCTGAGAGCTTTAATAGAAACATAGAAAAGGTATTGTTCAAAAATCGTATGTTTTACTGTGAACATACCTGATGCATTCTTAAACAAAAGTAATAATCTTTTAATATTTTCTGGCAGTATGGTACCATGTCGCATTAGTAGCGTATTGTGAATAGTCAAAGCAAATGAATGGATACAATGAGTTTTACAGCTCGCCTTCCAGAAGTGAAAGCGATGCATACACCAAGGAGTTGTGGGTAGCAAGAAAATGAGATTGTCCTGCTGATTGGATGCAGACAAGCAATGAGTAATTCAAGCGCTCACAGTCAAACAAACTGCTTGTGGCACTACTACTTGTACCCAATTACCAATTCAGAGAGAAAATAAAAAGCAGTTTCAGTAGAGTCAGGGTGGGAAATCTCCAATTAGCACCAATTAGTGAAGTTGCTTCCTACAGTGGAATTCTGGGGACATAAGAAAAAAAAACCATAATCTCCCAGAATGCCTGGTTGGAGCATTTATTTACCAGGTGATGGGACTCCTGAAGAATAACTTGATGAGGATTTGCGCCTATGGGACTTGAATACAGATACAATTTGGAACTTGCCTGCTCGATTTGACTGGTCAATCATAGGCTGTACTATTCTTCTTCTGGCATTAATAAACCTGCAACAGAATACAAAGAATAGAAGTACTTTCATCAGCTTGCTTCTGTGTTTTGAGAACACCTCTGCTTTAAAACTGACAGCCTTTTTGCATGGTGCAGCAATGTGTTTTGCATTGCACTGCTTTTTTAAAAGAGTATAATTTCACTTCACAGGATTTTCCTCTAAGTGCTCCGAAATTGTACCTGGTAACATACTTATCTTACTAGACAGTTTAAAGCTGGATTTGCCAGAAGGCTTTGAACAAGCAAATACGACCAAAAACCTGAGTTAGAAGACGTTTCTTTAACTTCTTTGAGTGGCTTGGAACCTGGTTAAAGTTCACAGGCTGGAAGCCTTCCCCCCCTTCCTTCCATCTGAGGGATCCAGCTACCCTTGCAGCTGGCCATAAATGAGGACCAGGCTTTGCCACTCTGTGCTTTCACAAGGTATCCTTAGGTCAGCAAAGCCATCAATTAGGCTGTCTGAAGTTTTATCACCAGCGCAGCAGCAATAAGCGCCGGCCCAGAAAGACTTCTGCTCTCCTGCAACTCCTGCAGTTGGAGCCCGTAAAGGCGGGGGTCGTTTGGAGGTCAGTGCCAGCTGGGGATGACCTCTGCGGCTGAGCTGGGACACTCCGTGCAAGGCAGCTGCCCGCCCCAAACTTGGGCACCTTTCAACTCGTTAGAAACCCCCAGCCACAGGTACATGTGGTTAATATTAGGCCCAAAATAACCTTTTTTCTTTCTTTTTTTTTTTTTTTTTTCTCAAGCTGGGGCTGTTGCCACAGCTTGTGAGCACTGGTAAAGGCAGTTAGTTGGCTGTGGAGCCTGGATTTAATTTTGCTGGTAATCCAAAAATAAGTGCTTACATATTTCTTATTAGCTTAATGCGCAGCGATCCACATCGGCACAAGCTAAGCCAAATTAATTTCCCTAAAATAATTTTAAAACCTGCCTATTCACAGAATTTCTTTCAAACAGGGCAATTTTCTATCACTCAGGAGCCACACTTGTTTTTGTCCCTCCTCTTTGTTTTTGAGAACACTTTGGAGCCTTCGTGCAGGTTTTGTGTGCTATTTCACAGCTCAGGCTTTCGGCTGGTGACCCTTAAGGAGTGCTAATGAAGTCGAATACTAGTGTTTAATCCTCTTCAGAAATACTAACATGCCCATCATCCAAAACAGCCTCCAATAATTGCCGTTGGGCCCGATCCAACCCTTAGCAAAGTCTTTCAGTCAGTTAACTGAAAACTAAGTTCATCTGCTCATTTAGTAAATTGCTAGCCTTTATATAGCATCAACTCAGCAAGGCCTTTTGTTGGCTTCCCTCCTTACTTCCCTCCCTCCCACCCTCTGGTTAAATTCCTCTACTGATAATAAAAGACAGTGGCACACCTTCAATTGCATCTTCCATAATCACAGTCGTGGAAATTTCATTAGACAGATGCATAAATGCTACAAGTACCACTACAGGGCTCTTTTGCATCTCTGTTTACATCCAAAACACATCCTTTATTCTTTAGGAAAAGTATAATTCAGTTGTCAGAAGTGTCATCCTGCCTCAGAATTAGTCATGACTTCAGGTATTAAAATAAAAAAACAGACACAGTTGATGTACTTGTTTATTCCCTTCTGACTGCAGCACAAGGAAGGCATTTCCTACCCCAGTGCAGTGTGTTTCCATCCCCAAAGACAAAGGTCCCTGATAGGACCTAATTTGCTGAGCTGCTTTCCAGAACATTACCACGCTGACCAAATGGAGCCTGACCTGAACCTCCTCCATCCAATGCACCTTTTATCAGCTAAAGTTAAGGCCAATAGAGATTAACAGGAAAGCCTGATAAGACTGTTTTCTCTCCTCCTATGAGCTTCTAATGGTGTATACAGATGGCAAGGTTTTAAAGAATGCAATGAACGCTTATTTAGGCCTGTAAAAAATCACAGACAACAGAAACATCCCCCCACACACACACACTTTCCGCATTACTAACCCCTTTTCTTCAATCAAGCCACTCTTCAGGGAAACCAAATTGCTTTTTCGTTTTTATTTAAACCCCAACCACTTTTATTATTTACATCTGGTGGTCCCCTTATTTATGTCCCTCTCCACTTCCCTGCACACACACCCTGGCTCACAGGGCTGTGAGGCATTATGGGCCTTGGCTCTCAGCGGGAGAACTCGACACTGTCTTCAAACAAATAATTAAGGGGAAGGTTAAAGGTTCACCCAGAGGTCATATCTTTGGATACTCCTCAGAAAGTTTACATTAGCAAGAAATGGGTGCCCTCTGAAGTGTTCTTTCAATGGGCTCACACAACAAGGCAGAGCATTAAGAAAATTCTAAGTCCTGAAGGGTTTCAGGTGACAAATGCTTTACCTCCATGAGCATGCAGATGGGGATACTCCACTTTGGGTTTTGAAAGCCCAGTCTTGCCCAGTCTTTTTCTACAAAAGTTCTTGGCCTTATTTTATTCCAGTGATGTGAATAAAGCCAGCCTTTCACTGTGAACTCTATGTAGAGGCAATTTACTAGTTGTTTTGGAAATGGGAGTTAAAGCCCTCATAGTGAGTCCCCCAATCTTTGTTTCCCTAGAGAAAAAAACAGCTATGAAAGTAAAACTTTTTTTATTTGTCCAGTAAAACTTGCAAAAAAAAAAGTGCTGGGTTCGATTTCTGGTTTTATTATTTTCTTTTGCACACACAGGTAACTGCTGGTGCAAATGATGTCCTCTAGACTATCAACACTCTGTTGGAAGTAAAGACACACTATCATATGCTTGGAAAGACATACAACCACAGAGACTTTAGGCATCCAGGTAATTTTGAAATTCCATTTCTATGCCTGCTCTGAAAAATCTTGTCTATAAAAGGCATCAGTTATATCCATTAATGGGTATGTCTGAAAAATTATATATGAAATTATTTATAGTTGGAAAATTTCAGGAGTGAAAAGGACATACCTTTCAGGTGAAGCTAAAAATCAGATTCTAGTTTTGTTAGCAGCAACTAGATCATGTAATGCATCAGCACAATTGGTGGACAAGGGTACAGAATGCACTTGTTTGTGGATTGTTCTATATTCTTTATACTGCCTCATAAATATGTATAGTGCATAATAGATATGTAGAAACCATAGTCCCTGCCCTTACCTCTACATTTTTGAGGGCTTTTTTTTTTATACCTTAGGGAACCATCTTCAGGCCAAAGTAAAGCAAAATAGAGCCTTTTGCACAGCACTTCAGTTGGTCTGTTGCAGAAACACTGATGTTATTTTGGCACAAATGCCTTCAAAAGGCATTAAGAGACAGGTGAAAAAAGAGAACATCAATGCCACTTTTCCCAGCATTATTTGGAACCCTACAAATGAAGAATTCACAGATCTGCTCCTGACTCTAATTGTCTGTCTTGTTCATACCCTTTACTCAGAGGACAAAGATTGAATGGCCTGAAAAGAAGAGTAAAATCTATCAAGACATGGATTTGTCATCCTTCTGTTAATAGCAATTCCTATTATTTGGATGATAGCAGCAGTTAGAGCACTCAATGAAGCTCAGTCTTTCTCCACCCCATGCTTCACAAGCACACCATTCAAGAGAACTCAGGGTCTGAACAGATTTCCAGGCAAAGCCTGGGGGATAGGAGAGATGCCTTCTCCCTGTTTGCAAAGGAGAATGGAGACAGAAGGAGATTAAGTGACAAGGCCAAAGTCATACGAGAGATCTTTGGCAGAGCCACACACCCAACATAGATTTCCTCAGTCCTCTTTCAGCACACTACAATCTGCTATCCATATGCTATCTTTCCTTTGTTCCCTCATCTTAGCAGTCAGGCACACTGGCAGGGGACTGCAGAGAGAGCTCACATTGCCACTGTTTGTGCCTTACCTGCTGTGTAGATAAAGACAGGTCATCAGCCTCCAGGGTTGTGAGGCGATACCTTCACAAACTCTACATTCATATGGCACTTGGTCCTCATTCCAGAATGATAAACGAGGTGTGTAATGCTGAGAAATACATGTTGTTGACATAGTACGTTTAATGAAAATCTCACTTCCAGCATTTTGCAAATGACAGATTACCAACCTCCCTTATTCAAATAGCCATTTGAATTGAATGAAGGGCTTTCGCATTTTGTATTTTTCTTTAATTGCTACCTAAAGCAGTCACCTATATTTCCTATAGCCAGAACCTGTTTTTCTCACACAAGTGGTTCCAGTCACTTTTCTGGGAGAATTTATGAAAGATCAAAATCTGGCTCAAAATGCGCAACAATATGGACTTTAAAAAAACAGTATCTTCATTTTTATCTGCTTCCAGCAGAAAACCTGTAGAGCAGTAAAGGTATACTAGTGAATATGCAGTCTAGTCTGATGATCTGGTAGCCCTACTCCTAATTGGTTCCTACCATTTCTAATTAGCATGACAATATAATCTAAATATATGCATTTAATTGCATCTCTTCAAACAGAGCCTTGGTTTTCTTTGTCCAAAATAAACATGTATGCTGCATTTTACCATAAGTCCTGTAATTCATCTTCGTTATATTTTTATATTTTATCTCAAGTAATATCAAATAATATTAAACTTACATTTACATAATACATTTTATTTTTACAATAAATAATATTCAGATAAAATCACAGAGAGATATTCCTACAAAGTACAAAAGCAAATAAATAGCAAATTGAGATCTCTCAGTCTGCTTGTTCAGATCTGGTATATTTAAAATTAATTTTGCTGTTGTTTACACTGTTTTTTATACACACTGTACATGTATTTCAAAACACTGAGACCACTCCATAACTGAACCTGAGTAAGGTTAGTTCTTGAAATGAACTGCTGGTGACTGTACTGATTGGCAATCAGAATTAGAAACATCTCTAGTTTTACTCTATGGCTATCATGGAAAACTCACTTCAAGTAAGTAGGATCACAACAGGTCGTGTTTCAGAAGGATGAAATGTATGAAAGCTTAGGAAACTCCAGTTCATTCCCACCTTAGGGTCTAAATCTGAACTCAAGCAGAGGGTGGTATTTAACTCCAGTCACTTGTCTATGTGTTTAATATCTTTTGTGAGATGAAACTGGTGCAAAACTGAACCAGTCCCCCACAGCAGAGATCTCTGATTCTCCCTCTGAGAAACTGAGGAACATAGAGCCACCACATACAACTCAAAGCTTTCACTATCAGTGTTCAACGTGTATTTCCTCTTAAAATATCCATCCCAGAATATGAGGTGTTAAAATACTGCACTTATTTAACAAACCAGCCACTGCATAAATGGGTTCTCAATTCTTTGTGTGAAAAACAGAAATAAACAAATTTGTGAGGTGAATTCATAATCAGTTCTCTAAAAGGATTAATGAGAAAGAAGTTTTTACTCAGTTTAGATTTCAGCCCAAGAAGACACGTCTGCTCTTTTGCTTGAAAACTGCACAGATACTGAACAAACGTCGTCACAGGCTTAGTCATAGAAATAATATAAATAAAAGTAACAACAATAATGTAGGGGTAAAACTGTTAATTTTGTGTTATCTGAATATAAAACCTAACTTTATTTTTTTTTTTTTTTTTTTAGGTATCCAGAAGAACAGCCAATCAAGGTTTTTCAAAAACTTGCCAAATCTAGATGAGAAGCTTGGATCTTATTAAACCTAGGTAAATGGGAGCTGAGTTTGATGAATAAATGGGGTTTAAGCACCTGCTTTAATGTTCTGCTGAGTAAAAGCACAAGAATGCATTCTAAAAAAATAATTCAAATGTTTTCACCTTACATGGGAAAATAAATCTTTGCCTAAATGATATTTCAGCACTTGGACTATGAACATGTCAGTATTTAGCTCAAGAGTATATACTACACTGATCCCTTGTTGCCCAAGAATGTCCTAATTTGGAAGGGAAAATATCCCATGAAATGTTATATCTAAGTCACAAAAAATGTTTTCATAAGTAACAGAGAAAATTACTTCTTTCCCAGGCTGAAAGAATCATTTCAGAAGTCTTGAGCAGATCAGAGCAGTGTGAAAGAATGCCTAAGAAAAGACTTTTATCAATATATAGCCCCCTTGCCTTTACAGCCCTCTTTTCTATCACCCAAACTTTTATCTGAGCAAGTGAAATCCAGTTATCTTAGTTTGTTTAACTTCTCCCTCCAATATGTATTCTAAACTGACAGAGTTAGGTTTAGGTGCCCTTCTGTACGTACGTGTACAAAATTAGTTGAAAAAGCCCTTGTTTATGCTTCACTGAATCTATGTCACACCTGGTTACCAACTCCTATTTGCAGCATTCTTTATAGGAAATTTAAAAAGCTGAGTTAGTCACCTGGAAATGAGCCATCTAAATAAGGCTTCCGTAAGTCATGAATATTGAGAGATGGAGTCACTTACATGACTGGTTTTGAGACGAAGAGGGAGGGACAGTCAGGTTTATTCCATAACAAAACCTCACATAGTTTTTGACAGCCTCATAAAACAAGGAGGGGCTTATAGAATTTAAATTTTAATTTTAAATTGATTTTTTAAGCTAATTTAGGCATCTCACATCTGTCAAAGGTGTGATTCAGAGGACTTAAGTCAACAACCATGTTTGGTGAAGAGAAGGCTCCAGACGATGACATAGAACAACTAAGCTGGGCGCCTAAGGCAGCCTGAGGCAGGCGCTAACCATCCCAAAGACCTCTGCCGCATCTTGTATGTTTATGTTGGAGCACCTAAAAATACGTTATGCCACTCGGAGCTGCCAATTGCTGGAAATCATGGATTTGCCCATCCCGTAACTGTGAGACTGTCCTAAAACATCAGAAATTTCAACAGCGCTCTTCCTGGTGTTTACTTTGTGAGTCTTTCAGTCATTGTGCCACATTTTCATATGGATCTTCTCAGCCACAAAATCTATAAAGCGACATGAAAAGATTCACACTTAACCATCGTCTCCTGTAGCTGAGACCTCAAGTTAACATGAAATAACTTGAACCTTGTGATAAAATCATGAGAACTGGCAAGATGGGCATCTATTTGCTGCAGAGAAAATCTGTCTCTTTAAACATGTAACTCGTGGTTACCAGGTTACCTCTTGGGAGCACCGGGAAATGGTTTGGCTCTGCCAAGGAAGGACCTGCTGCCTGCCGTGGAGCGCAAACCCTGGGAGCTGCCCTGCTTTTGCTCCCGGGGCAGGAGGCCGTTTCCTACAACGAAGGCAAGAGTTCAGGAGGCCCTGGCGCTGTCGGGGATTCCTGATTCTTCCCAAACACCTGGAAGCCCCGTGGCCACCTTGCTCTCCTGCCGGCTTGCCCCAGTGCCACCTGCCCAGGCCCGCGAGGCCCCAGCGCCAAAGCCCAGTCCAGCCGGCGCCCAGGCCAATCCCCGGTAACTCTGGCAGCACAAGCACTGCTGCTCCCTGCTGCAGACCGGGGCTCACCCCGCGTTTCTGCCTCCGGTGCCCCCCCGGCGAGGCCTCCCGCTGTGCGGCTGGGCGCCATGAGGTGGGGCCAGAGCGCCGCTACCGCGCCGGGGCCCCTGCCCCCGGGCCAGGGCTTCCGGCTGCCCGGCAGCCGCCGAGCCTGCACCCGCGGGACCATGGGGATGGCGCTGTGCGGGCCGGGGCAGCACGCACGGCGGGGCACCCAGCGCGGGTCGGGGGTAGCATGGCTGTTACCAGGAAGGTGGTGAGGCGTTCCTTATGCACACCCGTCCGGGCCCCCTCACCGGCTCTCAGGAAACCCCCGCTTGAGTGAAAAACTATCAACCCTCGTACCCCCTGGGAGCCTTGCAGTGCTGCCGATCGCTCCTGAAGCCACACAACACACACCGGAGGTGGCTGTTGCTCTTCCCGAGTGCCATCAGGTTATTCACATATGGTTATTTATCATGCACCATAAAAATGATCTTTTAAAGATACTTGAAAGGAAGGGAGGAGACAAACAGACATACTTCCTTAGCTATTCATATCTTACAGATAAAATGCAAAGTCAATAGACATAAGCTGTAGTATAAAACCTCATCCTGTACTTGATTTATTGCAGATGGGAATCAACTAGAAACTGAATCACTTTGAAATTTTTACTACTGACATTAAAATTCCAGGTTTGTATACATATGTCTTGTGGAGATGCTAAATACAATTTTAGCTAATTTGGCACATGGTTTGATTTGCTAGCACTTAGACATCCACGCTAAAGGTAGGTAACAGATCTATTAGATTTTAAGTAACTCATGCATTTAAAGATGTGTTAATTTATCATCTTAAACTCACAGGGAAGGATTTTCAAAACTAATGAGGGTCCAGCAGTCTTGAAAACACAAGCAGCTTATCTAGGTTGTGACACAGGAGTTGAGGGGCCTAGTTTAGGCAACTTGTACTAAGTGTAGGTTTTGAAGAATATCACTTCAAAGTATTTTACACATCTTTCTAACTGTTTCAAATTAATTTTTTTAGCCAATTCTAAACTGACCTGAAAAAAAGAGTTGTCAACAAATTTAACATCTGTTTAACTTACCTGATCAATTTAGATTAAGGCACTAATTCTCCTTCTTAGTTTTCAGTGGAAACTACCTAAGTAGCAACTTGCCAAAAATGCATAAAGGTGTTTAGCAATTATGTACTGGGTATGTTTAAAGAGATCAAGATGCACTCACATGTCCTGTGCTATGGATATCTCTGATTAGCTTGTCATCTACTCTGAAGAAGATGTAGCCCAACTCTCCCATACTATGTAACAGGCCAGCTGTTAGCTGTCTGTCAAGCACCTAAAGTGGACAAGTAGTCCAGGAGCAAAAATGTCACTCCTTTGATCTGGCAAGGAGCAGCTGCTGATTTATAGAGTAGGACTTTGTTCTTCCGTTCTATTTTACTTTCTTTCCTAAGGCAGAACCACAAAATCCAGCAGAAAAAAAAAAAAAAAAAAGTGCCGTTCTATGCAACATCAACAAGCTCTGACAACTGCAACAGGGTTTTTCTTGGCCCTAACAAAGCTCTCAGGCATCTCCTTTGACGCTCACCTTTCTTTTTTTTTTTTTCTTCTTCTTTTTGCAATGCGGTAGTTATTGTTTAATTCAGCTTCTGTAAATGGAATGGACTGTGGCCAGCAAGCCTGGGGCATAAACACACCTGTATGAAAGAAGCCTTATTGTAGCAACCATCTACAACCAACCTGCACATGCACTACCACCAGTTTGTGAATTCAGAAGGAATGTTCCATTTTCCCTGACAGTAAATTTTGCCTTAAGATAACAGTTTTGTTGTACCCACTGTCCCGTCTTGACCGTGAAGCTTGTGCACTTTTTCATTATTATTAAAATCTGAAGGAAAAAAAGCATTTTTCTACCTGTCAACCAGCAGGCCTCAGGAAATTGGATCTGAAGAACCTACTTTAAGAAAAACACAGCCAAAATATATTTATAGGAATACACTGCTGAAAGTTTGAAAACTACTGATTCTAAAGATGTCTGTTCTGTTTCAGAGACAGCAATGCAGTTGCAGCCATCTCCAGCTTATACTGGTACAGATTCTCCTCAAAAAAACCTTTTTGCAAAACAAGCACTCAGAAAGACATAGCATTTGATGCAACGAACCAGACTGCAGCACTGCCAGTCCAGAGTCAATGCTCTGTTCAGTTCTTTTCTTAGAAGGTGCTGAGCACATTCTGTGAATGATCAGTCACTACTCAGGCTTTTAAACTCGTACCTCACCCATTGGAATAGCAAGGGAGTTTTCCTTTATTTCTTTTCTGATCTGTTTTCCAATTTACTAGCTAAAAAACAAATCTGCAGGCCACAAGAAAAGGCTGCACTACAACGTTGCTGAGCAGGAGAGGATTGCCTTGTGTGTTTATGGTTGGGGAAGGGAACCACACAGCAAGCTGTGGTTTTGACCCTGGTATGTTTCTACGCACATGCTGTGTTCACACTTCTTTATGCTGTAACTTTAAAAACAGACAAAAAGGATTACAAAAACAAAGATGGGAAGATGTGAAGATGGTGGGGGAGACATCATGACTGCAAGATCTTTTGCATATGTGTTAGCTTGTGGAAATAAATAAGAACTATTACAGCCAGGGCCCTAAGGGAGGCAGGAAAATGATGATGTACAGGATAGTATAAAGTGATATATTAAAAACTGTGCTGTCAGTGGAACAATAGAATATTAAGCAAAAGTCCATAATAATTGGCAGATATTTAGCTGTAGACATCTTTCTCTGGTTGGTGGGTATTAAAGTATACGTGAGAGGAAAGAGAACTAGTTAGGCAATTAGAAGTAATGGGCATAAATAATACACTATGTATAAATACATCCTCCCCTCTCCCATGTTATAGCTCTTATCCAGATACACCTAATCACCTCTCAGTAAGCAATACCTACATGCTGGTATCCCTTGTGTTTTGCTCTTTGCACTGTCTGGTTACTGGAGATTCTGCTTATGTAAATCTTCTTTTTCTCTGTAAACGCAGAATTGTGTTCATTTTCCCCCTTTAATTATTCCAACACTGGTGGCAAGACTTTATCAAATCAGACGGTCTAATGGCTTAGTAGCTAAAGATGTGTCAACACCACAGACACCGTGAGACTGCAGCCTGCCATGTTATAGAATATGTGCTTCCACAGTGACTGAAGGTATTAAAAGCATAAATGTTATATAGATTTTCCCTATATCATACTAGTGAAGTTTTTAATCTGTCTCATCCCATTTTGCATTCTCTATCTCACAGGAATGAGGGGAGAATGTTCTAAAAACATTTTTTAGAGTTTGTTAGTATACGTGTGTGCTTCATGTCTCGTTGCGTCTTAGTTACTGTAAGCCAAACTGCTTTGGAATCATGGAATGATAAAATTAAAACACCTCTCTGGGGCCATTTCCTCAGCCTATATCACTCCATATACCAGGATCCCATACTGTCTGTCCAGTGCTTCATCTCCCCCAGCCTACTGTTGGTTCTGCAGAGGAAATTGCAAAGTGCAGGTGGCAAGTCAGCAATAAATCTTGATGATGCTCTGCTAGGGTCCTAGATGGCAAGATATGCTATGACTGAGGACATGTATGTGAATGTTACACCACATCCGTTCTCTCTTTTCTATCTGCTGTTTCCATTCTTCTGAATAAGCCAAAGACAGAACCCAGGAAGGCTTGCACTTTCTGAAGCACATGCAAGGTTGGATTTCCCTGATTTCAGTGCTCAGCTGGCTTTTGGACAGAGCAGAGCATTGGAAGAGCCTCTGCTCAAGTGCGCCACATTTCAATTGCTGGCTTCCTCAGCTAAAGAGAGGACTCTTCATGTATTTTTCTTTCCTCTGTTAAAGGTCAGGTAGCTGGAGAAGTCTCTCTTTATGTATGCAACTTAAATATCTCATGTGAAAATTAAATCATACCCAAAAAGAAACTTGAAACCAAGCATATATTTCTTCAATGAAAACTGTCCAGTTCTGTAATGTGTTCTACTATCTCATATTTTGCATACAATTGAGATATCTGTTGTGAAATGAAACCCAATCTATATAACTTATCTAATATTTATTTCTCTTTATGAGAGAAGTTTGGAAACTCTGTGATCTTACATAATTTTAATAACTGGTTGCTGATGGATTTCAGTATTAACTCTGACTGTTCTGACTGGTAAGGTGCTGAGGTTTAATTTTCAGGAGAATTTCACTAATTGTTCCTGCACTGCGTAGGGGTGAAGGCATCTAAGAATATGTGTATAAACCTGCATTTGAGCCCACAAAACTGGTAATTGCAAGGGCCGTACCCACCAGTGTTGTTCACTTCAGCCAGGTCTAGTAAAGTGCTCAGATGTATAGAAAAATTTTCAAAATAAGCAAGTCCTATTATTGAAACCATCATAGGACCTTTAAAGCCAATTTTAATGTTCAGTGAAATTACGAGGTAGAAGGTGACACTAGCAAGTGGATGTTGACAACAGTGTCTAAATTGTAGGTGATGTGCTCCTAAAAAAAATCCTGTCTCTGGTTAGATGTTCCAGGAATCACCAGAAGGTGGACTTAGATACCTAACTACATTCTTGGTTAAAAAAAAAAAAAAAAAAAAAGCCCTCACTTAACACTGAAAGTACCTAAATTCTTTAGGTGTGTAGATGTCTACTTTTTGGCACCCTATCCCATCAGCATTTTTGCTGCTGTGTATGTGCTTATCCTAACAGTGACTTACTTTTGCCATTACCATGCTCTGTTTCTGAATTAGAGGAAGACACTTATGTCCAGCCAGGATTCATATGGATCCTTTTAGTGAGACAGACATCTCAGAACATGTCTGTTCTTATAGCAACACAGATAAAGATCTCTTTCCTTTACAGCTGACAATGTAATTATTTAACTATTTATCTGGAAAGAAGGAGATCAAGTTTTCCTCCGTGTCCTGCTTGATTTGGAACAAAGACTTGAGCATAGGTCCATCACATCCTAAAAGAATATCTGAATCATCCATGTATTCAGTACAATGAACAAAGCCCTTTCAGTTCTCATTCTGAAGGTGCTCCACCTGGAGTAAGTAATTATACAGTCATAATTAACTAGCATTTAACTCTCACACATCTGAAGTTGGAACCTTAACCAAGCAACTGTACAGTCAAACCTTTGTTCTTATTTGATTTTGTTCTACTGACTAGTCACTGCATACACAACAGAACTGGCAGTAGGGAGAAGAAGAAAGGCATGATAGGGAAGAAGAGTAAAGATGGAGCATTATGTTCAATAGCCCACTGATTGAGAAACTCAACTCACTTGGAACAGTTAAGACATTGATTTAAATCAAGACTAAGAGAAGACCTACAAACATATATCCTATTTAAGAAGTGAATTTTCTAGCCAATGAGCCATTGAGTATAGCACTCCCTCTACCCCATTCGCATTTTTTGTGTAAAGCTTGGTATGGCTGATGTATGACAAGAACTTTGGATGGATTTGGCATCTGCAGAGATACATTGAGGCAAGGCTGATTTTGTGTTGAAACTTGTGTGTCACTCTGGAACACATTACTGTCTATTTATCACCATATATGTATTGCAAATATAAGAAATATGTAAATACATGAACCATATTTGTGTTCCTAGTCCTCTGTCCTAGAGACCCTTTCTATCTAACATAACCATGGGCATAGCAATATCTCACTTTCCAGTACTGCTAGGCTTACAATTCCAAGTTTCTTAGTTATACCCAACTCTGAGCAGTTTGTGCATATTCACCAAAAGAAACAAGTACATGTGGACCAAAAGTTTGTAGGTATCTTCGGACTGGGCAGCAGCTAGATAAGAATGCTGGAAAATTCAGAGATAACTAAAGATTAGCTTAAATTAAACTTTTCAGGGTTTGTGCTTGACACTCATATGCAACTCAAATGATGTACATGTATAAGAGATACATATATATTAATGAGGAAATATTTTGTAAAATGTATTACAGAGATCTGTTGTGGCTGAGCTCATTTATAAGACAATATTATAATAATACTTTCATAAGAAGTTCATGCAAAGTTTTAGAATAGTTTTAACCAACCTTTGAAAGAAACACAGAAGTTAAGGTAAATAGAAACATTATGTAAAACGAAGAAAGTCTGTGAAAAGAGAAAGAGATGGCCCAAATTCACAGACAGCATCTTCAAGCAAAGCTGTTCAGCATTGTGCTTGTGTGTATAAGAATTTAAAAATAAATTTATTAAAAAATTTTCTATAAATAGAACAAATCCAAAGTTTTAATTTTAATTCGGAGTCCAAACTGAAGAAAACATAGATAATTAGTAGTTAGAGGAGGAGAAGTTACTCTTTGTTTTTCTCACTGTGAATTATTAAAATATTAATGACATGTACATTCCTAGGAACACCACACATTTTTAATTTGATAGTGAAAATATGGTAATATTTAATTATTTTAGAAATCAAATATGCCTTTATACATGTAAACTTGTAAACTGTCATCCATGTAAAACAGAGTAATTTAAGCAACAAATGCAGACACTCATTCAGATTAATTAATAGAGTTAGTTTCAATTTCCTTTCCCTGGTTCTTCCTCAGTTTTTATATTCAGTCTTTACAATGTGACTATATTATCATCCACAAATTTTTTGGCATCATTGTAATCATAAAAAATATAAAGTATATCTTTATAAGCAACATGAGGCTTAGCAGACCCTAGTAATGTCACATCTGCTTTAATCTTAGTAAATTCTAGCCTAAAACAGCATAACCTGTGGTGTCTCACCTGAGTTTTCAGACACAATTCAGGAAATGCATTAGCTCTCTAAGTCAGTGAAATAAATACAAACAATATAGTGGTCAGTAACCAAAGAAAAATTTAGCCCTCTAAATGGGTTTTGACAGAAGCCTGAGTTGAAAACCCAGTGGTACTTTATGAATGTCTCTTAACCACCAATCAATTCTACTGAGATGAGTGGTCCAATTAGTTGGCTAATTTTTGATGCCTGATACATGTATTCACAGTCAAGAAAAAAAAAAAAAAAAAAGAAATCATGTATCTAGAGGACCATTCTTCCTTTGGTCCAAGAAACCAGGGTCTACAAAGCAACAAATATGAGAATATTATAATGTCAAATTCCACATCCTAATTTGAAACAAAAATCTCTCTGTTCCAAATACTTCATTGCTAGGACAAATTTGATGCAAAGATGTGCAGCTAAGACAGCCGACTACACTTCATTTTCAGGTGTAAATACAGGTAAAAAATTGGTAAGTGAAAATTTTTGTGGACACGTTTCTCATCTAGACTGAAAAAAACTTCATTTTGGCCTGCCAAATTTATCCCAAGTGCTACCTAGATCATGCTCTGGTTTTCCAGTATAGCACGGTTCTATAATAACTGCTTAAGCATGCCATACAGTATTAATCTTCCTCATGAACTCAGTCCCAAACCAGTTTCCATGGAGAGAAATTAAGAGGTATGGACAGGCAAAGGAGAAAATATATGGCTAGCCAATGATACAGAAAGGCTCTTTAGGTACAGAAGGGCTCTTTAGATGGCAGCTATGGCAAAGGAAGGATTTTTCAACTGAGATTGCAGATCTGAGGGGAGGGCAGCATTAGACAGTAGAGAGGAGAATATATAAATATATAAAAAGAGACATTTATGATGAAGTAGGTTTTGACATTGTTTTAAAAAAGGCAATTTTGAAATTGATCTAGAAAAGAATGGTGGAAGGCTGCTGAAGTGCCCAAAGTAGGAAGTGATTTTGATGTGCATGTGAGAAGGAAGCATCAGCATTTGACATATGGAGGGGGAGAAGAAGGACTAGAAATAAGAGTTTTGAGAGAAAGGGACTATAATAGTCAAGGTGAGAAGAGATGAAGACAGAAGCAAAGGAGATGCCTTGTTGAGGTGAAGATAGGAAGAGAGGTAGGTACTGGAGGTGTGAAAGAGCAACACTAGGAAATATGTGTGGATTTTGGGCAGTGGGAATAAATGTGTGAGTAGTCCTAGAGTACAGAGGAGTAAGACTTATATTTAAGAATGTCTGAGAGAGTAATGTTGCTCTAGGTTCCCTGTCAATTTTTTTTATCAGGTTGTAAACCTATCTATATAAAATGATACCATCTAAAACATGAACTTCTTTTAAATAATGCTCTGCTTATTGTAATAGTTTGTTAGCCAAGCAATCTCTGCAGTAGCTGCAGCTGTGACTTATTCCATCTCATCAGCAATTTTAACTCTTGTATATTCATTAGTGTGAAGCTTTTCACAGTATTTTAAAATTATAACTGTACTTTCCTCCCAGTTCTTGAGTTCCATGTTGTTTGCGTGGACGATGCATCCTTTAATGTCTAAATAATTTGCCCTGAGAATCATCACAACATAGCTGTACTTTAGAACAGAAGATGTGAATATGGTTTTGATAAAGCTCTGCAATGTTTATAAAAAAAACCAAAACAATAAAACAATATTGCTTTAATCAGTTTGTGATTATCTATGATCAGTATCTTTCTCCATAATACAGTCCAAAAATACAAGTCCTGAAATAGTGTGCATCTGTGTGAAAGGGTGGCACTACATCTCATGAGTTGTTTAATCCTGTTTGTTGTGTATGGAGCATGGAGTAGGCTTTTACTTATGACTGCTTTAAACAGTGCCTGCCTACCCTATGACTTTCCAGAAGACCCCAGGATGCACAGTAAAAAGCTTGATTTCTCTAAGCAACAGTCATTCAGACTGACAGCACCCATTCATTTACCGGAGACTAAACAACAAATATACAAAAAGACAAAAAAAGACTCAACTGCTGGACTTACTGACTCCTTAAAGGGCAGCTACACTATCATTACCACCAAGTGCATACAACTCGGGCTTCACGCTGGCCTACTCAAAATTACTATTTGCTATGAAGGGGTGGCAAAACAATTTATAAAATGATGGGGTAAAAGTAAGAGAAGCCCAATTAAAAGCTTTTTCTTTCTTTTAAATGAGAGTGAACAGAGTAGGACTCTTACAGTTTGACCCACTTATTATCTTTGCACATTTGTCTTTATTAACAACTATTAACTGATTAGATTGCCCTTAGAAGTAATCATGCATTGTTAGGTAATTGTATCATTGTGGCTTCTTACTGGGGAAAGGTATCACATGCAAACATTTAAGATAGATAAAACCAGATGGATGTAACTGTCTGTCCATCCATCTCTCCACTCAAGTAGCCTTTGGGTATTTACAGAGAATTTAAAGCAGTGGTGGTGCATGTCATAAACAGAGGGGCATTTTTTAAAGAAGGAAAATACACTTAATTAGATAGATGTAAAAATTATTTTGCTGTCAACATCCACAATATCAATGATATTGGGGTTGGAACTAGATGATCCTTCCAACCGTAACTATTCCATGATTCCACGATCCAGTCATGTTTTATAACCGTTCCTATGGAATACTATTTCTCAGAACCATAATGAGTTGCTATTAGAGAGAGCAGGGATGTATTATTAGTATCCCCACAGAATTATCTTTTAAATTATTTATACATGCAACACTTTCACGTAATGGTAGTTTTAAACTCAAGCAAACAAAGCAAACCACACAATAAAGAGAGGGGAAGAGAATTGTACCAAACCCCTTTCTGAATGCATGTAGTTAGAAAGGCCAGTCAAACAAACTAATCAGATTTTGTTTCCTACTCAAATCCTCATGAGGTTTGCAATAGACAGCATCAAAGCTTTCTGGGGTTGTGTCACCTTGATAAAGGATTGAATGGCACTGTCTCTGTTTTATGTCTTACATCTAAAATGTAAAGGAATGAAACTTTATTTGTCTGTTGCAAGTTTACTTACTGTCTTTGAAATTCCACAGAAGACCCTCCACAAAAAGCTTAGCTATCAGAAGGGTGCAAATAACACCGGTCTTGTGTTACTCTTATGTTCATCCTCTAGGTTATGGTGTTAGGTTTGCACAGGAGTTGGGAGGGCAGTGGGGAGGATCATCTTTATACATTGTGCATTGCTGATTCTGCTTTCAACACTTGCTTTACTAATACACGGTTAATGGTTAACACTTTAGGAGTCAACACTTTTCAGAAAAATTGAGATGGAGTGCCCTTTTTTAAAGAAAAATACAACTTCAGCCAAACTCAAGTCTGCTCAGTGCAGAGAGGATTTGGATGAAATTGAAGAGAAAATATCTCAGACTGAAGGCTCTAATGATCTCCTGGTCTTAAACTGTTTGCATTTATGAACACATAAAGATCATCCTGTTCTTCACTTTCCATTAACCAATCTATGGAGTTTTGTTTTAACCTTCAAAACAAATTCGAACCTAAATCATTCCCTTATTAATTTACTGAGCAGCTAAATTCAGTTAATTTAAAAACAAATTTATACCCCACAAAAAGGAAGAACGTACATATGGCATGTTTCGCCCCTCCCCCCACCAAAGGATTATGTAGCTAAATATTCTCAGCTTTTTGTCAGTCACAGTACAAACAGGTTTTAAAAGTATCCAGTTATTCTGAGTGCCTCTATTTTTCTGGCAATTTGGATTAAGGTACCCAAAAAAAAAAAAAAAAAAACACACAGGGAAAATGGTGGCCTTCCTTTTTAAGCAAAATGACCATTATATGTACTAAAAAACCTAATCTGACTTTCGCTACTTCAATTGCACACCAGTACCCTCATTGATTACCATGGAGTTACATTAGTTTAAAATTCAAGTAACTGAGTAGCAGATCAGGTTCTATAGTCAGACATATGTTTTCCACTAGGTAATGGCTACTTATATATTTATGAATTTTAAAATGCTTTCCAATTCAACTAGCATTCTTACTATGTGCAGGAAGTAAAGAAGTAAATTGCAACCAAGCTTTCAGGGGTTTATTCCCTCATGAAGCACTTGTACTGCTAGTGTCAAGGGAGGGCAACTGTATAGTGCCCACTACATAATGAATATTCTTAGAGTAACTACTGTGTGTGTGTAGTTTTAGGGACAGAGCTATTATCTGTTGGGTTTTACATTTCTAAATACCATACTATCATTTCTTTAACTTAACTTCACCGAAAGTTTCAAGGAGGTTTATAATAATTGGTACTCTGATCTATTCTGTCCTGGTCACCCATAGGAACAGAGAGTACTTACAGGGCAATAAACAGCTTTCAGGTAAATGTGTAACTCCAGTGTCAATTGGAGTTATGCGCAGAGACTCAGAGCAGAAATTGTATATAGCTCTCCATTCCCGAACATGACAGTCATAATAAACCTTAACCTTCACATTCCTTGCTCTCCTCAACCACAGCTAAAAATGCTACACACATTTATACCATCTAATGAACCAGACATTAAAAGGAAGCCACAGATCTATACCAATAGATTATCAGGAAGAGAAGTGTGAATACTTGCTCGTTGTACTATCATGGTAGTTAGAAAGAGGAAAGACCTAATACATCATCATCCTTTGGCAAGAGTAGAGGATAATCTACCAATGGAGGTCCCACCAGCTGCTATAATAACAGCTTGTAAACTGCACAGTGCAAATGTGCAATGCAAAATCCTAGGAGCCAGAAACTCAGAATCATCATGAACCTGGAAAGAGAATGATGGATGCTTATTTTACTCTTTGGTGACAACACAAAGGAAGGACAGACTATGGATTGAAGTAGGAGTTTAGGTTCAAGTGAATTGTGTCTGGTTTCTGAATCTGTCACATATTCTCTTTATTAACATGTACTCAATTAATTGTGGGTGATGACTCTAATTATAAAAAGAAGTGAGAGGGTATAAGACTTGCTCTTTCAAAAGCAAGTAAAGAAAGAGTAGGAGGGAGTGAAGTTTAGAATTTATTCTTTTTCTACTAACACCTCCTCCAAGCCAGGGAAACCACCAGCATGGAAATGATAGCAACATATAGCAGACAGTGGTCAGTAATGAATACATATCACCGTAATGAACAAGGGCAAAGTAGGAAACTCTGCTTTTGCTATGCCTTGGAGATATATTCCTTGCTATCCCTACAGTTTTACTAATCATCAAGCCCTTAGTCTACCTGATGCTCAGTTTCCTATCGATTAATGATATTATTTCTTCCCCATCTCACCTCTCATTTTCCTTTTGTTGTCATGATACAATTTCTATTGTTTTTTTGACAATTTGGCTGTGACGGGCATGAAAGTATCTAGACACTAACATATCCATGCATTTACACTGCACAGGATTTACCTTCTTCTGAAATTCCGATGATGGTGGAAAGTTTGACTGCACTAGCTACAATTACTAGAGTCTGGTTTACAATTTTTTCTTCAATTGTTATTCATATGTGACTTTTCAGAAGTCTTTCTAAGATTTTTTTGTGTGTGTGTGATAATTAGCCCAATATTTAAGAATTCTAATCTCATATAAATGCTCAATCAAAACATATTTTCCTGTGAGCTAAGAATGCCTGGATTTCACTTCTCATTCTCAGAAGAATGTTATTGTTGCTGCAGGATGGGCACTGGAACATAAAAGGGCATTTTACCTTACTATTTGAATGGAAAGATTTTTTTTTCTTCTTCTCTTTTTTTCTTTATTTTTGTGTGTTTAATTGATTATTGTTGTCCAGGTTGGTTTTTTTTTTTTCTTATAATCTTTATTTTCTCCTGTAAGTGTGGATTTACTGCTTTTGGAAAACCAACAAAAAGAATGTTGTCCTCATTCTGTGCTTTTGATTTCCTATATTTAATTTCTAAATAAAAAATAGATGTTTTCAACTTCAGGCCCCCCCTCTTAAGCGACTACGAAAGAGGATGCCAATTAATTCTGACTATATGATGTGTATTCTGAGACCCACCGATTCACCTCTCACAAGCCACAAAACAAATGGTGGTAACTGACTTTTGGCAAGTACTAATATGAACTGGACTAGAACTCAGAGCTAAAACTGCAGATGTTTTTATACGTCAAATACTTCCTTATCCATGAGATAAACACTGTACCAAAGTGGTAGACAGACAAATCACTGTGTCCTCATGACTGTCTAGGTTAATGGCTTCCTCAGAGAAAGGGAAGACAGCAAAAAGAAATCCAACCCAGTAATCAGAAAGAAAATAAAAAATCAACCACTGAAAGTGGGAGAGCACAACATACAGGGAAAGGAGGAACCTACTGTACTTCCATAGTGTGTACAGAAAAGTGGGATATCTGAAGTGCTTGGTTAGGCAAACCCACACATTTTGTGTCGAAGAAGTGGGACTTAAAACAGAGCACAATAAAATGTGGGATCTTCACTATCATGGTTGAATAGGAGCTATTAGAGACCCTGGTTAAAAAAGAGAAGATTGTTGATGTAGACTTCAGAAACTGTGGCAGCAGGCAAACCAACTATTTTTATCTATTCGGATGAGAAATACATAACCTTCTGTGCATTTTGGTTCATCTCAGCACTGTGTAGTTTTTATCCAGGCCTGTTTTCATGGACTTATTTTAGATACTTGTCCTATTAAGCAAATAAACTTGAAATTCTTTGTAACAAGTGACTCATTTGAAAAAAAACCAAAACAAACCCATCAACTATCTGATGAACGCCATGGAAGGGAATAGCAAAGTCAATCCACTTTGGCTCCAAGTGGAAGAACCAAACTGCCAGAGCCCAACAAAAGAACAGTGAGCAGAATTAGATATTAGGAAGAAATATTTCATTGATATCATGTCAAGGCATTGACAGATGGTGCTGAGAGAAGATGCGGCTGCCCCACCCCTGGAAGTGTTCAAGGCCAGGTTGAATAGGGCTTTGAGCAACTTGGTGTAGTGGAGGGTGTCCCTGCCTGTAGCAGGGTTGTTGGAACTGGATGATCTCTAAGGTCTCTTCAAAACTACACCTTCTATGATTTTGTGATCCAGCAGTTTTCAGAGATCTAGTTCTAGGCCTATCACAGGAATCATAGTCTGATTTTCCTGGGTTTGCACTATGTAAAGTCTCTCAATATCTACAAAATTTCTCTTCATTTACTTTGGGACAAGCAGTGAATGTCATCAGACCAGTATCTCCGCAAATTTTGTGTCATATTTTACAGTAGTGGAAATTGCAGGCCCAGTCAATACTGGGTCCTGGAGGAAAGTTGTAAGTAGTAAACATCAATGCATCTGTTTTCTTTATCTTTTAGAGAATTTTCTCTTATATATATATTTGAAGATTATAAGTAAACAAATTATTTTAAACAATCATCATTTCATTGTCATGCGATTTTTCTTAACCTGGAGATTCATTGCAAAGGCGAAGCATGTATGCCAGAGCATTTTCTTATCTGTTTGACAATGATGTTATTTGGTTGTTTACAGTGGATGGAGACAAGAATATTGGTATCCTTTACTGAACACGCCAGTGTAAGCAAAGAGTACTCTGTTTCCATTGAGACAATCCATGTTTCAGGTAGCTTGCATACCCATAAATGACTGTTTCTTGGAAGTAAGTTGCTGTACAAAGTCAGGGTCAGAGTAAGCTATTAAAACCAAGCATCAAGAAAACATGGATAAGGGTATTACTGGAGGAGAGTCTGTGAGAATATTTCCCCTCTGTATCATCACCATAGTGTTATATCCTGCATTATTACTGTACCATAGTTCATTTAAATTGGTAAAGTCACTAAATATACTGCAGACCATTCATATGCTTCAAAATTACTGGAGTATGCAGTCACAAATTCTGTGCCCTGAGGTTAACATAAAATACCTGTATCAAGTACATGTTTTTTAGTATGGCTTACAGATGTGTCTGTGATTTCACATAGTGGTGAAGAGTATTGAGGACTGTAACATTTCTGTGATGTTACAGGTGATGCCGCAGGTATCTGCAGTCACCTGCTATTCTCTCCATGTCATGACTCGTGAAGAAAGCAAGAAATTGCCAGTCTTTCAACTTGTCTGCAAAAGTCTTTCCTTCCCTTCACAGTTTGCAGGAAACTCTACCTTATCTTTATGTATTGCCCTGCAGATGCTATTTGGGTAATCTATTACAAGTGCTATTTGAGGGCTGATTTAAAATTTAAAATTGAAATGTGTGGAAAAACTCCAGCTCATTTCAACAAGCTTGGAAATGGGAACATGGACAATCAGAAGGGGAGACTAAATGAATGAAACCCCTCTGAAAACATGATCTTAAGCCACCAGCCTCCAACCACTGCTTCACTTACATTATATACATGGTGCTCAAGTATGACTTTCTGGGAAAGTCAAGAATGAAGCAGCAAATCACATTTATGTTTAGGAAAAAAAGATATTTTAAAAATTGGTTTTATATTATTTTTATGCTTCCTCACCTAGCATATTTTAATGCTATTCTATTGTATTTTATCTTGATCTATAATATGTTGTCATATAACACAAAAATATATTAGTATGAGATTCCAAAAATGAGCTTTTGCTGTTGTTCACCAACTTACCTTTACTAGTTTAGTGTTTAATTACTTAGCATTTTAACACCTCTGTAGAAGCACACAGCTCCATTTCAGTGTTACAGCCTGGTGGCTGCACACTGTTCACATGGTGAAGCCTTTTGGTGACTTCACAGCTAATACTTGTCAGAAAGACTGTGAGGATCTTGTCAGGTGATTAAATAATTTAGTCTTCAGATTTCCAAAGATAACCATGAACCTACAACAGACATGTGTTTTGTGGTATTTATAAAAGCAGGTAAGGGCCTTTTGAAATTGACCCACTATTCAATGAAAGCTGCCTACAGTGAGCTTCACATCTCACATGGAGCTTCTAGAAGCTGCTGAATTATGACTGCTAAGCCTACAAATTAGGTGTTCTGGACTTCAGTTCTCAGCAAAAGGAAAACCAGAAACTTCTGAGTTGTAGGAAAAAACTGCAGCGAGCATCATCACAGAAAACTAATACAATACTGTGTTTCAACAGAAAAAAAAAAAAAAAGCAAACCTCATCCCAGGTTCATGGAGTGATTCTGAACTTATTTTTAATTCTGCATTACTGTCATGTCATATTTCAAAGCTGAAAGAAATGTTAAAGCCAAACTGATGCTCAAACCACAGTGTTACTTCTGAGTTTGTCTGGTTTTTGGAGAGAAACAAAATTTTATACTTAAGCGGGAGTTTTGACATGTAAAAACAGACATTAAGTCATGTGGCTGAGGAATAAATCTCCTCAGAACTGCTTTTATGCAAACACGACCCTCCAGAACCTCAATGTGCCAAAGACTGTTGAGACTTCTCTCCCTGTTTTAGCAGTTTACTTAAGTGTGTGCCTGTCTATAAGCACATGGATAACTTCATTAACATGACTGAGAGTTAGGCAGGTGCTATGACAGATTAATAAAGTTAGGTCTCATCTGAAGAACGGGTCTTGAGAGTGTGTGTTCCTGAACAAGTCAGCCAACAGTCATCTTGGCTTTTTAACTGATCAAGCTGTTTTGTCCTTTGTATCGACCTTTGGTTAAACTTAGCAATGGGATGCCCGGCAAGAGTGAAAATTGTTGTTTCTAAATAAAATTATTTTAGCTTATTATAACTAAGGAAATAGACACCCATAATGAATTTTCTAAAATATCTTAAACTAAAGATTCACTTCAGGATAACCACCCAAGGCATCTGCGAGGAAGATAGCATCTAGTTTTCATCCAGAGAGAGTAAAGTCTGAGAAATGAGGTATCAAAAATAAAGCTAAATGTATAAGAAGCAACCAAGAAAAGGCCTTATCTGGAATTGAATGACAGGCTGTTCCCCTGAGTTCAGCCCCTCATATCTGAGTAATGAAACCTTCAAGGGATCAGCAGGACTCATCTTTCCCTCCAGAAAGCGATGTTGTTCTGTGTAGAAATAAACTCTGAACTACTATGCCTTCATTTCTCTCCTTTTAAATTTCTCATTGACTGAACTACTTGGCTTTAGTAGGCACTGAAAAGTTAAAGTTAGGAGAGAGAAAGACATCATGGAAAACATAAATGAACAGACTCACCAAATTCAAAACCTTCACAAAAGAGTACAATATTAAGAAGTTCCACATGGTTTTGAAGTTAATAGAAGAGTCCTAATTTCTTTTTGAATATACAAAACAGAAATATTCCCAGTGTCTTCCAAAGCACTTACTGGCTGGCTTACATGATACTGTGTCCATCAACATGAAATATATAAATTTTTGAAATGCAGTGTTGGTTTTAAAACGTATTTTTGCCATGTAAAGTGTCATTTCCTCCCTACCCAGATAAAACTGCCTTTATAAACTTTCAGGCTTACAAATGAACAATGTAAAGAGCTGTAGAAACTTTTTGGGTGTTGATTTATGTTGAAACAAGGAAGTGAAATACAGCATATTTTATGTTGCCTGACAAAAGACCATAAAAGCCACTTCAAAATGCACTGTTTTGAAACCCACAATGAAAGAAGAATTTTTCATAAGATTTGCCTGAGTGATAGTCTTGGCCAAGAAGAGATTTTTACCGTGCAAGTGTAATATGGAATTTTGACTTGGGAAACTCTGTATGGACTGTGTTTTACATCAATCATTGAATTTAGGTAAGGAATACAGAAGAAAAAGAACAAAATGAGAGCCAGTAGAAATGAAAGAACAATTGCAATCTAAGGCACCAAGCACATTCTAGATTATAATTTTTCTGATTCTGCATAAATGCTCTTCTGTGATGATCCACATTTTTTAATTTCTTCTTCTATTGGAAGTTTTTAAGATGAAATGTAGAATTTTCTTGTTTCTGCCCTCTTTAAATTAACCCATACTTGGCGGAAGGTTAATGTCAATCTCTTACGATTTTATTTAAGTGGATAAGAATAAAAACACATAAAGTATAATCTAAATCTTCAAATTTCTCCCAGTGCTCAGTTTCACCTGGAAATTGCTCTTTTATCATTGATAACATTGAACTAATGAGCTCACCATCTCAATTTTATCCTCCAAATAACAACAACAACAACAACAACAAAAAAGAAGACAGCTGAGTTTTCAGACAGCTGTCGAAAGGTCTATCATTCTGGATTATTCACCTTTGCATACCAGTCACTAGACACAACTGCCTCTTTGAAAGTTCTGACTCAGGAAGATTTTTGCCAAGCAAGCATTCTTGATTCTTCATTGACCCACATCTTGGGTACATAAACCACTTAATACAAAGAGAATATAAAACATGTTTAATAGGTATTGTGGGCTTTTGCGTGCATTGAGTGGGGACGTGATCACACAATGTGCAGAACATCCATAAATCAGCTTTAGTCATATTTTTCTGACCAGAAAGATTTTACCAGAGCATGTGCCCTTTAGGAATGCTATGTTCTTCAAGCACTTCTATTCCCCTTCACTTATTTTTGGTGCTAAGTGGTCGGAAAAGTTAATTCTACCTTTAGTTTTCTGTTGGGCCAGACTTTCACTTGTGAAAATCACTTTGGTATAGTTATGCTGATAACTATTATAATGCTAATTTATGCTGTTTGGTAAAGTGTCTCAGTGTCCTGGAAAACACTTCACTCCCAAGGAGCCTCCATATGAGTACCTGGATGCTCAAGAGGAACTGAGTAAGGGAACTGAATTTACAAAGAAGGCACTTATTGCCAAATGGAAGAATATATTGACACTATGTTCCATCACAGATGAAAGCATCAGATAGCTTACAGTTTAGGAAGCCAAGTTACCAGATTTCCTTATTATATGACATTTTTCTGGCCAGCAGCACACCTTGAATTGATGCAGTCCAGTGTGGGTAAGTTTTGAAACTTTTCAAAGTTCACATACTGCAGCAGGTTTGAACTTCATTTCAGAGAAGTGAAAGTGTGTTTGCCGCCTTACTGTGAACTAACTGCCCAGGGAAATAATATTCAGTGTAATAAGCATAAGCACTAGTACCTCACAGCAACTTGAGATCAGACAATTAGCAGTGATCAGCTAAAAAATGTTTGAATTCTGCACACCTGCTTACTTTGCTGTGTTTACACTGGGGATTAATTTGTCCAGTAACTTTGGATCGTATCTGTTCATACCAGTAGATCTATGTGGTTTTGAAGCTGGGGTCTTAGGCTTGGGCTGACCTTTCTTAGTCTAGCTCAGAAAGGTAAGTAACTGAAACAATGAATACTATATCTAGTATTTTAACAGCCACAAGAATCTGGTAAAGGTATGGTATTTTTCACACCAATTTTTCAAATCATCTGGCTTTCCCTCCAGTTTACAAGTTTCCAGTTGCCCTGACTTCTAAAATATGAGCAGGGTTGACAGGTGGGGGGTTTTTGTTTTGTGTTTACCAACCTGATAGATCTTTTTGAAAAGAAAAGCCTAAGTGGTACATAGAATTGCAGTTCTTAAATAACAAATAATACTGTATAAGCCTCTCTTCCTACACGTTTTCCTTAGAAGTCTGTGAGAGAAGAGGGAAATGCAAGAATTCAATGAAACATAAGCAGCAAGTAAACCTTTCTATCCTCTTCAATTACAGAAAAATAGGAAGGGAGCATCATTTTCAAAGGACCAAATGTTACACAAGACATGCCCTTTAAATCCTTTTTAAGGCTCTGTGACCTGTAAAACTATCTGCAATATCAGCAACAGAAAGCCTTCCACAGAACAAATGCTTATGTTTTATGTGTACTGTATTTGCTAATCATTAGTTCATAAGCAAGAGCAGATATACAGTGTGCTATAAATAATGGCGGGAATGTAAAAGTGAATTGATCTGTCTGGCTATCTAGTAATACTGCTGGCAGAGGACCAGTTTTGAATGGCTGCCAACTACCATAGACCCAGCCAGGGATTTGTCTAGGGGTCTTGCCCTGTCAGGCAGAAAACAGTCTTAAGCTGAGCTCCCAGAACTGTGAGCACCGCCTACAGCTCAACAATGAGCATTTCCTGCAGCGTCCCCTTTACCCACTTAGTTAAATAGCAGAAAACATGCACGAGTTACCAAGCTATGAAACCAAGCATCTAAAAATATTAATCACTGGATAGAGAGGTCAGCGTGCCTGTGAATTGAAGTGAAATACATTGTTCAAATTGACTACACGCACAGAGAGTGAGAAACTGGGAGTAAGATCCACACAGGCACACAGACACACACAAATGTGCTAAATTTATTCTTTTGCCAGAGCCCTTCGAGCATTCCACAAATGTATGGTAGTCACTGTGCCGAAATCCTCATGGGTGGGGTAGCAAACAGCCAAAAGAACGGAAGCATTTACAGTGATCTAGATATTTTTAAGAGGATAATTATGCTAAATAATGTGATTGTAATAGAAACAAATGGGGTGGGGCTTTATTACAGGAAAGAAAGGAGGTGGCGCAGAAGCAAGTCCTGACAGCAAAACTATTTCCCCATCTCCAGTGCAAATGGAGCAAAATGGTGGGCTAATTTTCCCCTCTTCCTTTAAATCAGTCATGCTGATCCACTTATTGCATTGCTTGAACTAGTTTTCCCTGTGTATAAACGTGGAAAGACAGCTCAGGCAGCAAACTCACCTCGGGATGCCTTGCAGGGACTCAGTAATGTGCCTGCTTGGCACTGTTTCTTGTATCCCTCAAGGCTGTCTCCCAATCTCTTTGTAAGATCAGCCCTGGCTCAAAAAAAAAGAAAACAAAAAAGGGGGGGGGGGGGAAAGAAGGGAAAAAAAAAAAGAGTCCCATCAAATAGTGCAGTTCAGCTACACATAATCTATCTTTGCTAGGTGACTCTGATTCACTGTTTAGCACAGAATCAGGGCTCCTCCATGCACACGTGTGTGTGTGTATGCGTGCATGTGTGCAGGCAGACTGATTATGTCTGTTCAGTATTTATATTCCTATACAAACCTATACATGATCTTTGCTCATAAAGAGCGGGCAAGTTGCTAATTAAGTACTGGTAAGTTGAATTTCTTCAAAGTGAAGCTTATAGATCAGAGACCACAGGATCGAGCTGCTGCTTTGGTTTTGAATTTGGCATTGCTTTATTGAATTTTATAAATACCAACTAAATTCAAACAAAACTGATTTAGATTTCACCTCATCACTTAAAATATATTTTGTAGAGTACAGCCTGTGCAGTAATCCTCTGCTATACTTTAATTTGGTTTTAATTTTATAGGCCCTGTTTTAACTGCATATTTCCAGACCTTTATTTCTCTCACAGCTCTTAGCAAAATGGTAGCTCATAAACACAAGCTCTGCTGTATAGACTTTGCATTTCATCCCAAAGTATTTCCTTTTTTATAGCCATGGTCTTTCCATCTTAGTGCTCTGAGCTTGGGTCACAAATCTCACTGCTATTCCAGTGTGTGACATCTTCGCTCGTTTGCCGCTGCTCATTAACAAACAATACTGCTGTGAAATTGGTTTAATGACAAAGTAATAAAATTGCTATTCTGCTCACAGATTGCCTGAGGCACTTTGAGCTCCTACAAGGCTTACTGTGGGTGCCAAGATACATTAAGCTGCTTATTCGTAAAAACTGCATCATCCGTTTTTTTCACAGGTTTTTTCCTTTCCCTATGTAGCCCCTGCTTCTTTTTATCTTCAAATAAAAAGATATATTTGCTTATGTTCTTCTCTGCTGTCAAATTTTTACTTTCATGCATATTTCTGGAAAATGAAAGTGTATTTCATTTCATTTTTCTTTTTAAAAGGTCACTGTGTCCCCGTTGCAAGGTTGTTCCTGGACTGCAAAACCTCTGCAACGTAACATTAAGGGAGACTTATTTTAATATACATTATTATGTAATTGGGATACTGGATAGAGTTAGTCCTATTTTAGGCATAGCTGGATAAGAGAACTATATATAGAATGAGTTTCCTTTTTTAAAGAACTAATTTGTGCGATGCAACTATTTTCTGTCATGTTTTTAAGGCTGGAGCATTTTTATGGGCTTTTGTTTTAAACACAAAAATAATTGTATCATACCTGGTTACTTTTCATACCCAAATTCTACAAATAATAAGATATGGCAGAGTAATGACAACCAAAAAGCTTTAGGAAGCATGTGGTTTTCATAATGAACTGCATGGTTTAGAAAGTATTCTTTTCCTTTTTTTTTTTCATTTGTGTGAGGCCCATATGGGCCCAGAGATTTACTGCTGGCAGACAATGGTGAAACAACCCAGTTGCTCTTTGACAGGTGGACAGGTCCTGGTAATTATAGCCAGACATCTTAACACTACCAAAATGGTGTAAACAAACACACAGCCCTAATCAATATTACTTTCTTTCACATTTTAAACAAGCATGCTAAACATTTATATTTATCCCTTTTCATGCAGGAAGTGGCTGTAATCTCTAAATGCTTCACTGCACTTACAGGCGTACATCCACATACACCTTTATAAATTACTTTTTAGGTGAAAACAATGGGGGGAAAAAAACCCTATTTCTTATTTCCACCTCTATAACAAGTAATTTGACCTGCTGAATAGCTTAGGAAATGTGGTTTGGGTACCTGTGATGGTTAGCTAGCAGTGGAAAAACTGGTTCAGAAACAATAAGACCTGGTCTGAACATGAATCTCTCACACACACCCCTCCACCCCCCTTCTCCGCTTCAAACCTCAGACTGATCCTTCTTTCAAATATCTTGTGCTTCAGGGCTTCCCCAGGTCAGATTCATTGCAGAATGTGTCTGACCTGAGGAAGCCTCAGAGCATAAGATTTGAATGTAGCAGGCTGATGCAAGCCCGGGAGAGACTCCCAGACTAGCTAGCACCCCTCAGTGGGATTATCCAAGGTAGGAAGGCCTACTGGAGGTCAGGAAAGGATTTAAAAACACACAGAGGGAGGTAAGGGGTAATGGGAGTCACTACGGCTGAGTTGGGCTGCTGACTCTGCTCAGAGGTGGTCATGAATTAGATTCTGGGAGGAAAATGGAAATAAAATGGAGGAAAGAGGAAACCGTGATTCAGAGGAAAAGGATAAACTGATACTTAAGAGAATTTAGATCACTGCTAAGCAGTGGACAGGACAGGACCTCTAGAAGTGTGGGAATAGAAAAGCTGAGAAAAGCTAGCAATTATCCTGCTGATTGCATGGTTGAGGAGGAGTTAACAATGAGGTTAAAAAACACATATCATGGAAGATTCAAATCAGAAGCAGATCCTTTTGGTGCCTCTATAAATATTTTCCAATTTTCTGCTTCCCTGTGGTTCATTTCTGTGTCTAGTAAGGACAGTGTAGAAAGAAAGCAAAAGCTGATTATGGCCCCATGATATTTAAGTCAGGTTTTTTTTTCCTCCACACCAGGTTTAAGGCTTCCTAGTGCCTGTTCTGAACTCTGCTATCTGATCTTCGCTACCAGCAAGTCACTCACAAACTATGTGTATTCAGAGTATGTGGGTGTGGGTACAGTGGTGTGAGTCTTGGATTCACTGACTCTGCACTTACATGGGATTTCCTCACCCCAGAGAAAACTCGAGCTGCCAGTTTGTGCTCCTTTTGTGTTGCTGGAAGTGTTGCAAAGGTGCTCACCATTTTGGTCATGGAAATCAATGGAAGCTAAGCCCTAAGCAGGAGTTAGAAGCACACACGTGAAGATCAGAGCTTTCGTACTCAAACCAGGAGAAAACCTACAACACATCTGCTGGAAATACTAATACAAGATTAATTAAGCTTCTGCTTATTTTTTTTTTTTTTTTTGCTAGGCAGATTTGGGTTGATCTACTGTTCAAAGGGAAAATATTCAACTATCTACTTATCCTAATGTCTACTGGAGATCCTAGAAGTACGTATCAGGCCCCAAGGATACTATTCAGAAACTTCTGAAGTACTTTCTTTTTCTGTCTGTGAAGTATATGCTCACAACTTGCTTATTTTTCTATTCGCATTTTTATGGATCAAATTTAGGCCCAAAGTTTGTGCTGTAGAGAGCATATGTATATCTTTTCTTGGACCCCTGTGTAGAGCACAAGTGCAATCCGAGAAAAGAATTTGGCCCATATGAAGGGATTGTCAGGTTTTAAAGATGTGGTAATTACAAGCACACAAGGAAGCCATGAAAGTCTGGATGAAAAATTCAAATGAGCCAGCAAAGACACAAATTTGGCTTTGAACTAGGAAAGCTCTTGCTTTGATCCTGATCCTTTTGGGCTGCAACCACAAGTACTGACAACAAGCCACATGTGTACGCTGAAGTAGCTGATGGGACTGACTGCGAGGTGTGTCCAGTGCCTGCTCTTGCTACTCTGCATGCTTACATCTATGGATATTTTCCTATTTGATACTATCCACTTTATTAGCAACCAGTGGCTTGTGGGATTGTGAGCACTGAGGACTACAAAATTGAAAGGTTAAGGGTTAGAGAAAGATGGTGAATACAGTGACACTGAAATTTTGAAAGGAAAATTACTGAGCTTGGGAACTATTCTGCAGCAAGTATCTCAGTCTTCCTTATCTCTTTCTTTCCCCAAATGGATAAGAAAATGCCTCTGGCCCTCTATATGTCCTTAAGTTTAGTATATCTGTACTTTTCCAGACTGACTCAACACACCTCAGTTTGCTGTTTTAGAACAGTACCTAGGAACTTTTCATAGACTTGTTTTGAAAAGTTTCCTAGTTTTTTGTAAAGTGATAAATGAAGGAATTATTTAATCTGTAATCATTAGTGTAGTACTCCTGTGGGAGATAACCTGGGACAGATTTTCTGATGCAAAATTGCTAGAAAGCGTGCTTTTATTTAAACAGTCTGGCCAGAAATTTGTCTGAGCATGGAAGAATACCTCAGTGTAACTGTAACTTTGGTGGGATAGAGATAGGTTGATGTGTGCCTCTTACAGCTACATGTAACAGCAAGGAAAAGTACTGATGCAGAGAATGAGGACTAGCTAGGAAGACCACTGCAGCCAGACACAGTCTGATGTGACAGAGGCACAGCAAGACTTGTCCTGGTTTGTCTTTGCAAAGGTCCAAAGCTCCTCAGGTCTGAGAAGTGCATTGAAGCCCAAACCTAGGAAAAATGGCCAGGTTGAAACAGCAGAAGGTGTGAAAACAAGCTTAACTTACTAGAAGTATTTTTCATGAATTCTTTTCAAGCACAGGGAAAGAGATGCTTCCAAAATATTATTTTGAAGTCCCATTCATTCAATAAATCACACAGGACAAAGAGAACAAATTCTGTCTTTATACACACCTGGTGTAACCTATACCAGACCCGGCCAGTCCTACAAGACTCTGTGTCCCAAGACCCTCTCCTGAAGCACAGCTCTCCCTCCTTTTCTTCCTCACTCCCCGCTCTAAGGGAGCAGCAATTTACTGCTAGCCCACACTAGCTGCAGATTATTCCAACATCTTCACTCCTCCCCCAAATCCGTTCATACCAGCTTGTATTTTGAGAGTACAGGGGAAGAATCTCCTCAAGAGATAACACATTGAAAATAAATGTTGGCTTCTATAAAAGGTACAAGCTTAAGTATGCCATACCCACTGCATTTATTTAAGGATACAAGTTCCTTCAAGCAAAATGTCAATATTTTATTTCCCTCAGACTCTGAAATTGTGTTATTTTAGTTGAGGATTAAATCAGCTCTCTGCGTTTATTTGCTAATTGCAATAAACCTTCTCAAAAAAATGTAATCTGAAAGTTGTTTTAAATGCAGATGGCACTAAATTTCAGCCTACAGAGTAAACTAGAAAAATGTTTGCTAAGGGTTACTACATTTGCTTTCCCAAGCTCCCCAAGTATTATGTTTTATGAAGGACCATGTCATTCAGTTATGCTTGCACCATGACAATGATAACTAGCATGGTGCCACGGAAACCAGAAAAATGCATTTAGGGTTGGGCCTATGCATCAGAGAACAGAATCAATCTTCCTAATTAACTGCAAATTAGCAATCCCAAAATGAGTGGGATCAACCTGTCTTCACTGGGCAAGAATCATGTTAAGTATATAGCTTCCTCTAAGTGCCTCTAAATTACATTTACGCCTGTATAAAGTAACATTCTTTTAATCTAGTGCTGCATTAGTGTCACTGTTCTTAAAGTTATTGCACTGTTTTAAATTTCAGCAGATAGGCAGACAGATAGAAAGATAAACAAATTAATAGACAGTTATGGAGACAGCCTGATATTTTGTTATTCAGGGCTCAGAGTAGCTTATAAATCACACTGAAGCCACAAACAAGGTACTAATTAGCATAAGTCTCTGGAAAGAAAAGTTTCTGCTGAATGACGAAATTCTTTAAGGCCACTGAGCAGTAGCTATTAATAAAGATAAAAATAGTAAATGCAGAATGGAAGCTTAAATGCAAAAATGGGACAAGTATATATTTGATTAATTCCATCCCTAATGATCAAAATTGCCAAATAATGTTAGACTAAAACTAATGTTACCGATATACTGTTTTTACTCTTCAGGGCCTATGATCAAAAAGATCTTGGGTATTGTGAGAGTACAAAGGACCAACCTTGGGTGAATTAGCTTAATTAGTTAATGCTTGTAAAGCACTAGATGGGTGTTAAGTATTAATTAATTATTAATTATTATTGGGTAAAGATGGGATTTGGAATCCCATCGCTCATACATGTGCCCATCCTTCATGCAAGAGCTTCGTGGGGGCCCCACTGGTCTCTGCTTGCCTGCATGTCTCACAAGTCTCAGCAGTATTTTGGCAGCCCCATTTGTGAGGACAGGGAGTAGGGGAGACATTAGGCAGCTTGTCCCGGCAGCTGAGTGAAAAGTTGGACAGAGAGACTTAATTTTCAAGTTTGTTAGTGTCTTGCTTTGTGATTTGATGAGAGAATTTGCAATTTTAAGCTGAGCAAAATTCTCAGTGAAAGTTCCTCAAGGAACTGAGGCTCAAATGAGAGTCCAAGTTTATATGCATGTAACATGAGGTTCAAAATGCTTTCCTTTCAGCGCTGTTGTGAAACTAGATGTTTTTTTCTTATTCATCTTCTTTTGCCATTACCTAATAAAAGTTGTTATCTGTATCTTTTATTATCATGATTTATACTGGTTAATACTTAAAATGAATACTTGGCTTTTAAATTACAAAGGATCCTTGAAGAGCTCACAAAAAATGCCTTCTCAAAATTATTCTGAGGTATCCTTCCCAGTCACCTTTGCCCAAAGCCATTCTGGATCAAATTTTAGCAACGTTCATTTCAGGGGTTTTTTTTTCAGGGTTATTAAAATATTAGTTATTGTAAATCCCACTAATACATTGACTCTCAGGCTAATATTTTCCTTTAATTTTAGCATGATACATAACTATTGGTAAATGACATTGAAAGGAATGTAACATTTAACTACATTTTACTTCACATTAGCATTGTCCAATTTCTCATGTTTTAAATTTTTCTGCCTGGCTGCAGCTTAGAAGAAAATACATGCTGAAATAATTATATGAACAATTTAGATTTAAGCATATTGAATAGCAGAAGAGATCATGCCCGCCCATTTGTATTTTTTTTCCCTCTTTCTCATGCTAGTCTGGAAGATGAGTAATTTCTCTCCTTAGAAGCATACCTAATATACAAAGCTCTAAGGCTTGGTAGGGAGTGAGGGGAGGAAAGTGCTTTATTACTACTGTTCAAATCAATACACAAAAATCTCAGGATGATAGGGTAATTAAAACACGCACAAAGTAATTCATCAACAGCCTTTCACTTGCCTTTGGAACTGCCGTTCTGATCCCTGATGTTTTTACTTGGAGGGATTTGAGACAGCTCTCAGCCAGCATTTCCCACTTAGCTTACAACCCTGGTTTTCAATCACAAACAAGAAATTGTGTTGGCCTTGCAAAGCTTATTCTTCATGCTTTTTCATCCCTTCCCTGCTCTTTGTCTGATGTGAGATGCTACTAAGCACTGAAATTTACCTAAGAGCTAAGGAAAAGGAGAAAAAACAATCTGCGCTGTTTGACAAGTGAGAAGTTCAGCATCGGCTAAATCACTGATAATTTTATGCTGCTGGTTATTACACTTGGATTGTTTGTAAGTGTTCCTATTAAAAAATGAAATAACCACTCCTGCTGTAATGAATAGGCGGAAGAGTGTTTGAAACATTTTAATGATTAAAAATAATATTAAAACTTATTTTGAGTTATCTCGTATAAATGTTTCATTTCAGACTGGGGCTGTGAGAAGCAGCATTCGCACCACAAAGCACCACTTCCTGGGCTCCCAGAGTTATGATAATTACCTTCCTGGCATTCCTGTTTTGTTTCCCAGACCCCCAAATGTTTCTTTTCTAATGACAGAGCTCCAGTTGCGGCACTTAAAATTAACAGAATACTTCTTAGAAAGCATTCAAATCCATACTGATTAGCAAAAATTTTAAATATAATCTGAGTTGAGCTTGGCTGTTATTACAGGTAAGGATTGTGGATCCCTGAAAGCAACACAGTTAGGTCTTCACAGGAGTTGATTGCGTATTAATGTAGCAGAAAGGCTAGGAATGATTTATGCACTGAATAGGCTCTAGTTCCCGCAGAAGATTTAACCATATTTCTTTGCTTACACAAAACACAAACCCCCTGCATTATTTATCATTTGCCTTGTGATTACCTGCAAGCCTACAAAATCCTTTGTTATTATTTTGTGTTATGAGGATGCACAAGGTGTCAGTTAAGAATCCTTGTGCTAGGATAAACATACTGATAAAATAATAGACTCCCACCCCAAAACTTTCCCAATCTGCATATCAGACAGAGCTCATAGGGAGATCTGAGGGGGTGGGGGTTATTTGGGAGGGTTAAGTAACAATAAAACAATTTAGCATGAAAGAGTCACTTGCCTAACCAAAGACAGATGGGAGTGATTTGTAGGCACAGGTAGAGGCAAGCTATAAGGAGGGATTTCAAAGGTTAGCTTTACATGATTGGCAGGGAAAAATCTCTGTACACATGATGTGGGACATAGATACAACCAAATAAAGCTGTAGTTCTTCTTGCTTTGATTCTCCAGTCACTGAATAAATAAACTAGACTACAAAAGTCAAAGAAAGAAGCACAATTGCCCATTTCATGAAGGCATTCCAGTGTTTCTCCAGGAATTTTAAATATATCTATGCGCTATTTTTGCCATTCTCCCTGACTGACAGAGTATTGGTGGCAGCCACCAGTGACCAGTGACCACCTTGTGCTAGCTTTAGCAAGAGCTTTACAATAGGACCACATCTGTAGTCAGCTGCTTTTTGGTGTTAATCTAACAGCTCAGTTCTGAGCAATATTTTCAAGAAAACTGAAACTTTAAAAGCACCTTACACCATTGCAAAGTAACTAATTCCAACTAAAACACATTTATTTCAATGAGATCTAGTTGCATATATTTGTGAACCTTTGAGCCTAGGTGCCTTATGCAAATTTACTTATTTGATTTTTCCATAAAACTTGGGCTCCTAAGTCACTATATGCTTTAAAAATGTATATTGTGTTTTCCCTTCTTTTTCTTGAACAAGATGAAATACTATATTCAACAAATTGATGAAAGGAAACCAGATTTGGCAGTGTATTTCACAACTGCTAAAATCCAAACCAAATAATACCTGACCTGTCTTGAATTTCTTAGCCTGAAAAATAACCCAGCTTACTTTCTGATTTTCAAAATTAAACACCCAGAATATTCACTCTTGGGATGAAAATAAGTATGAAAATTTCAGCCCAGAATCTAATTATTTCAAAGAGTTATTGGAAATAAGTGCTGCTTAATATGAGTATTTCATTGACTATTGCTGTAATACGAATAACTAATGACTAAGAGAATTATATAAAAAAATGAGTAAAAATTATGAAGTTTGATGTGGTGACTGCAATATGCGTTCTTCAGTAAGCAATCTTTAAATGAAATACTATTTTTATTAGAAGATATTTCATTCTAGTAATAAACTTGAAACCACAATTTCTTTAACCCAAAATAGCAACTTTGCTAACAGTCTTCTCTGAGCCTTAAAAGCAACAACCCATTGCTGAAAATACATTTGTATTTCTGATATCTCTTAGTTCTCCCATGTAAAGAAGAAATTATTGTAGTATTACCTAGCGTCACAAAATATGACACTATTATTATTTCCATTTTTAGATGGAATAACTGAGGCAGAAAGTAGTGACCTGCCTAAGCAGTTCGGAGACACAAGAAAATGCCCCATGTCTGCTGAGTTCCAGAGTACTACTCAGAGTACTACACTACTGCTTTTGATGGCTGCTATTACAGATTACTTGATCTTAACATTTGAAATTCTAGGTTTTCAATAACACAAATCTTATTCATCCTAGGATGCACCTTATTTATTTGCTGTTGCCTTATTTGAAACAAGTTTGATCTCTTAAACAACTTGTAGAAGTTAGTACAAAATCCATGCAAGTCTTTGTGTGTTGCAAAGAACAGGACTTATATTCTTCCATAAATATGAATCCTGTAGAGGACAGCATCTTTTCCTCTCATATGGAATCCTTTAAGACCTTTTGGTCTTAAGGATTTATAGCACTGTATCTATGAGCTAACATACTAAATTCTCCTTAATTCAGCAAATACTTGAGTAATACCTTTGCAAAATTTTTCACACTTGCAACCACATTTGACATGGTTTTCACGGAGTAAATTGGAAATGCTAACTATAAGAGTACATATAGGACTTGTTTCACACCACGTTCCCTCATGAACCTTTACAGTTATTTACTTCCTGTGACAGCCATTCTCAAGGGTTGAAGAACCAATCTCTCCCTAAAGCAGAGGTTGGTTTCATTAGCTCTGTGATGCACTAGATGGTAGGGCACAGGGACAATCTCAGGTAGAATAACTCAAAGTGTGAATGTACGTAATATCAGCTGTTTCTTAGTAATGGGCTGTGCATGTTCTCCAGAAGAGGAAATCAGATTTATCCCATCTTCAAGAGGTAAATTTACCCAGAAATGCTGCATTTGCCATGGAGAGCGCACATGCATGTAGGCAATCACCACAGAGTGGCTGACAAGATACAAGTGCACATTATACTTTAATTCATAATAAGTTGTGTGTCCATAACCTGTGGTGTGAACATCCTAAGATGGACAAGATTGCACTTAAGACTGAGGCTGCTTTGTTGGCATTGTCACCTCCAGTGTCTGTAATACAAATGCAGTCAGGAAGTGGTGGATGAAGTAAAAGAGAAGAATTTCTCAACTTTTTATTAGTTAGATTCTTCAGATTCCAGCGGGGCCGATTTCACCTCACTGTGCTAAGAATGAATTTTTAGGATCTTGATCCTATTTCTACTCAGGATATGGGTAGACAACCATAGGCAAAGATTTACTATTCTTTAGTAAGAGAGTGCTTATCAGCTAAACTCAAGTAAGTGACTGGCAGCCCACTGCTAGTCTAATCTTGCACAGTAAAATAAGTTTGCATAGATCACTTCTGGTGGGATAAATACAAGAGATAAGTTGAGGAAAGTACTATCTAACGGTGCATCAGGTATGAAAGACAAGTAAAGAATGTGCATGGAGCAGTGTAGGGTGCTTAAGAGTTATTGACAAAGGATGCTACAGTCTCAGGGACTCCTCTCCATGGAAGCAACCTCTCTGGGAAACCTGATCCAATGCTTCACCACCCTCACAGTAAAGAACTTCTTCCCTATATCTAATCTAAATCTTCCCTCTGTCAGTTTAAATTTGTTAACCCTTGTCCTATCACTATATGTCCTTGTAAAAAGTCCCTCTCCAGATTTCCTATAGGCACCCTATAGGTACTGAAGACTGCAATAAATTCTCCCCAGAGCCTTCTCTTCTCCAGAATAAGAATAAGCCCAGCTCTCTCAGTTTGTCTTTGGAGGAGAGGTGTTCCAGCCTCCAATCATCTTTGTGGCTTCTTCTGGACCCATTCAAACAGGTCTATATCTTTCTTATTTTGTGGACCCCAGAGCTGAACACAATACTCCAGGTGGGGTCTCACAAGAGTGGAGTAGTAGGGGAGAATCACCTCCCCTGACCTCCTTTATAGGTATGTCCACACAGAAAGTTAACCTATGATCAACACTGCTCTCTGAAAGTGATTTTCTCCAACTGTGTTGATTAGAAGTAGGCAACTATGGTCCTAATTTAAGTGCCCACTTAGCTGCTTAGCTCTAGATTGAATAAGTGTGGACCACAACCAAGAAAATGAACAAAAAGCATAGGTCACATTTTGCAAGGTATTACATAGGGTAGATACTATGTGCACCTTAATGTAGAGCAGAAGAAATTCAGTAGCACAATATCAAACTGGGGGCTTCTTCTCATAGGCAAATAAAAAATAGGCATGATCTCCTTCATGTCAATAGTTTCCAGAAACAGAAGAAATATGGCAAAGGCAGGAAAGGTAAGAACTAATCCCCACTTTGCAGTATTGGGCTACTGCAGTAAACTGTCCCTGGAGATAAATGTTGGCCCTGCTTAGAGAGATAAATCAAGTTCGTTTCCTTAGGGATTAGCCTGCTGCAATCCAGAAGGAGGACAATAGAAGTGGAACAGATCAATTAAGAGAAACATCAGCTAAACAGGAAACGCCACATAGCAAAGGAGGCATGGACCTACAGACTTATACTACTTATATACAAGCCCAACAATAAAATCAATACATAAAGCAATAGCTAAGAAACGGTCATTCAGAGCTCATATATAGTATCTGACAAGAATCATGACACTACTAAAATGACAGAAGGTAATTAAAAAATATCATCCAGAACTACCTGCCAGTACCAAGAAAAGGGAGACTTATGAAGATCCATAGCTACCTTCAAATTGGAGCTACCTACACCTGATAAGACACATATAAACAGTACAGAGTTTCAGCATAATACCAACCAACAGTATGAAGACTGCAGTTAAGTAGAATGAGAAGAGAATATCCAGGGAAATAAGAATTGGAAGACCTGCTCAAAACTCAGCACGCTTGAGTCAATGTCTCAGAATTTGCAGGAGATGGCATGGCTACCATGTCTCTAGATTAAGTTATATCATAGTAATTTCTGGTCCTCAGTTGAATGCTTATTGGCACAAAAGTCACAACTAGTAACTGTTAAAAATAAAAAAGTAGTAATTCACTGGAACTCAGAGGAGTAATCACAGGTAGTAAGCAGAAAGAGTTTGGAAATGACCCCAGGAAGTCATTCTGCACTACTCGTAGTGCAAAGTCTCGCTGTTGCTACAGAACGTCTGTAAATAGTTCTTCTGATACAGAGCCAGATTAATTTGGGGAGCATTTTATGTACCAGCACATAGTACATGAAACAGCTTCATTCATTCCCCAGCCAGGACAGGGCTAAGCAATCTCCTGCCATGCCATGCAAGTGCTACGTCATAATTCAGTCATCAGGAGGTGCTTACAGAGTCAGGACCCGTCAGCAACCACTGCTGCCTGGAGTCAAACCATATCACCTCTGTGACACATCAGAGCATCAAAGGCTCATAAAGAGTGTGCCCCCGGGCCACTCCCAGATTCAGGTCTTCTGTGTGGCAGTACTGCTAAACCACTGAGACGGATTGGCTTCAGCTGTCAGAACTGGGGTGTTTTGCTGTCTGTGTATAAAAACACCATTTTCAGGCTGTCTAAAAAAATAAAATTATACTGGGAATGAGGGGAAAGAAGTGCAAAATGGTGCTTGCACCTCACATAACAAACTAACCAGTCATAGGGGAGGCCAGGTGTCACTTTTGACATATTATTTAGCATCTTGCTCGTTGTTTTATTCTTTTATTTTTCTAGATAGATGCTGTTTCACTAATTAAGGAAAATAAAATTTCCAGTGGTTGGAATTTAGGGGTGGCCTCCTCTGTGAGCCAATCTCACTGTTCTCCATGAACAATTTTAAAAATGAATCTAGTTTGGTTTTTGTTTCTGTTGTTTTTTTGTTTGTTGGGTTTTTTTAATTGGTGTCACTTTGTCTAGTGCACACACATGGCTGTAATTTAGTGAACCCCAGCCTTCCTCTTGTGGCACACTGACAGGATGATTTTATTATGAGTGGAACATTGAGAGGAGTGAGGGAGAATCTCAGAGAACCACACATAATATGGTTGATTAAATGTAATACTTACATTATATCTGTACGTAATGAAAACAGTGCTGAACAATGGCAATGCCTAAACCATTTCTGATTCCAGCTCTTGTCAAAAGGCCACCCTCTAAATCATACCTGAATTTTATTTAATGTCAAGAGCCAGTAACCTGACAGAGTGCACTGAGGTATTTGGACCAAAAGATGTATACTAAGTCATGTGCTCCACAGTCCTTTAAATCACAGGGTCACATAATCCATCCATGGATTTTAATAAGTAACTTATTATGTTCCCTTTAGTGTTAAGTATTTTACACATCACTTGTTCCTGGTTTATTGACATCCTTTTAATATCTTTATCACATAAATTTACCAGTATAGCCAATCAGTATTAATTATAAATGCGTAGCCTGTGGAGAGATTCTGCTATTTTTTTTTTCATGCCAAAACGTAAAAGACACAACAGGGTCAGCATCACATTCAACCTTGATTATTTTTTCAATGCAGCCAGTCTCTAAGCAGCCTTGTTAATGACAGCAAGGTCAGTGAGCAGTTACTGATGATTTTTGATCAGCAATTTTCAACTGATTTTGATTTTTTTACTGATTTTGCTTCTGCACCTGAAGAGAGGTCAGATCCAAAACAGTTTGGGGCTCATTCTGCTGGCTGCTGCCAATGTGTAAGGGAATGCACAAATACCCTGCAGGAATGTGATCTGAATACCTAACCATCACCTGTACAGAAAACAATACAAATATGTTCCTTTAGTTAAAGGAAAATGGTTTTCCTGGTTCCAAAAGCTAGTATTTGTGACAAGTTTTTCATCCTCTTTAAAAATTGTCCCAGTTACTTACATTTTAAAGGAACTTCAATTAAAGCTCATTCTCTTGAGTATTATAAAAGAACATAATACTCCAATTTTATAAAATATAAAGTTTTAATCAAACGCATACCCCTTTAACTATTCCTTCTGCAATAAGAATAATGTTTCACTTTGTCCACTTAACAGGATAAAAGGGTGTTGCACTTCTTGGAGGAAGGTGGATCTGATCAGTTTATCTTGAACCCTGTCTCATTAATTTTTCTCATGAGCATTTGCACAAATTAATTTTACTTGCATGAAAGTTTGTGGATAAATTCTTTACAAACCTATCCACTTAATAAAACAGTGGATTTTGGGATGGAACGAGTAGGTGAAATTGTTACTAATGTCTTCCTGCATTACCTTAACCATTTGAGCTGGCAGACTTGTACCTGTGCACCACGCACTGTGCTTCAGCAGTGTCGGAAGAGGAGGAACTAGGCAGAAGCTATGCTAGAGATGCTCATGTTAGGATTTTCTCACTGTTGGATCAGGGCTGGCATAAGCCCATATCCTTAAAGCTCCCTACCTTATTCTACTGCTGGATTGCTCGTTAACAAGCTGATAATGTATGAAGGAAGTACAACTACTGAGCTGCTTTAGAAATAAGAAACAAATTCAGATTTCCTGTACTGTCCTTTCCGCACACAGCCAGAGTGAAAGCTTAAGGAGTCTCTAATTGAAACCTTCCAAGCAAGGGATGAACAAATATCCCCATAACATAGTTACTTATTGTTTGTGAAAATAACACTGAGTATCTGTCACAAATAATAGAAAAGTGTCGATTGAGGTGAAAGATAAAAGGCACTGTTGAATCCACAGTCACATAGGCTCTGCAGTTAGAGGGCTGAGCTCCACAGGGACGAGTAGGAATATGACTGTGATGTTCAGTGCTCATGCTGCAGAGATCTTGGTTAGAGTAAAAGCTGCTTTGCCCTGGCTGGGCTCTGGGATAATCATAATGTTGACTCAAGGATGCCCATCCTTCTGCTTTCTGACTTAGTCCTTGAGCACAAGACTGATTCCCTCTCTTGTTCTTCTACAGGGCCATGTACTAGGATATAAGTATTCCACTAATTTCTGATAATTCTGCTGTACCTGTTTTTGCCAACTTGCCTCTTCCTAATTCAGTAAGTTGTTCCTACAATTTCCATGAGAAAATGGAAACTTGATAACATCCTCCTTTTGTCAGTAAAACTGTGGTACAGCTACTTTCATAAAAACAGTGGTAAGAAATCAGGTGGTGTGGCTTAGGCAAGCAATGAAAAGATGAGAAAAGTAAATAAAGGTCCAAAAATCATGGACTGATTTTGCAAACAGTCCTAGACTCAGATTTCTTTACATGAAACACTAACTGAGTAATCAACAAATTCTTGAAAAGGAAAGAAAACAACCCAGCCTGAATAAACTCATCAGTAGGAAGAAATTTCTTAACTCTATCTGTAACCATGTGCTTCCATTATTTACAAACTCCTGGGCAAAAATGAAAGAGTATAAGGAAATAATTGATCCTGCATAGTCAAATTACTAGTCCATATTAGGAGGGGAAAGGCGAAATGAAGGAGGGTTTTGTCCTTCACCCTTCACAGCACAAATCCCACCTGCTGAATCACAGAATCACAGAGCGCTTTGCATTGGAAGGGATTTTAAAGATTATCTAGTTTCAACCTCCCTGCCATGGAGTTTGAAACACCTTCAACTAGACCAAGTTGCTCAAAGCCCCATCCAACCTGGATTTGAACACTTCCAGGGATGAGGCATCCGTAACTTCTCTGGGCAACCTGTTCCAGTGCCTCACCACCCTCACAGTAGAGAACTTCTCCCTAATACATAATCTAAGTCTCCCCTCTTTCAGTTCAAAATTTTTAACCTTTGTGCTCACTACACTCACTGATAAAATCCCTTTCCCATTTGTCCTGTAGGTACTTGTTCCCTATAGGTACTGGAAGGCCACAATAAGTTCTCAACAGAGACTTATCTTTAGAGTAAACAAGCCCAACTCTCTCAGCTTGTCATCAAAGGAGAGGTACTTCAGCCTCCGATCATCTTTGTGGCCCTCCCGTGACCCCACTCAAATGGGTCCACATCTTTCTTATTTTGGGGACTTCAGAGCTGAGTGCAGTACTTCAGGTGGGGTCTCAAGAGAGCAGAATAGAAGGGGGGAGAATCATCTTCCTTCACTTGCTGGCCATGCTCCTTTTGATGCAGTCCAGGACATGATTGCCTTTCTGGTCTGTGAGTTCACATTGCCAGGTCATGCTGAGCTTTTTGTCCACCAGTATGCTCAAGTCTTTCTCACAGGGCTCCCCTCAATAGGCGAAGGTCCTCATGGGATTTCAGGATAGTGAAAAGCTGGAAAATGCCATGGTGGCTGATGTTGCTTTTCAGCAACACACCTCCATTCACTGACTTCAGAGAGAAACTGCATCTTTTGTCAAGCACCTTTGAATGATGCTCTTTTTGAAATACAGGCCACTTCCTTTCATAAGTAGTGTGCTGAATCCACCATGCTGATTTGACAATATATTTATTTCTTTACCTGGGAACTTTTGCCACATTTGCATTCTGCTTTCTTGAAGTAAAAAGCTAATGGTAATTCATGGCACCACCACTCCCTTGCTAATTGCTGTTGAAGTTTTTTTGCTTATCAGTGTTTTTCAAGGAAGTTCACAACTCAAGAGGTCAACTTTAAACAGACTGAAACATCAGCTTAGAGTGACTAATATAAAAGATAAGATGGTAACACATGGAAAATACAATATCTTTCTTTTGTTTACCTTGCAAGATATAGAAACAGGAATAAAACCTGCTCATGTTCCCAACCAAATACTAGAAAAAAACAGGTCTTGGACAAGGGCTGTAACACAGCAGCAAGTCTGAACTGAATGAATAGTCAGCTTAGAGTGACTAATATAAAAGATAAGATGGTAACACATGGAAAATACAATATCTTTCTTTTGTTTACCTTGC
>JBCJKH010056210.1:0-14099 GCA_039877255.1 Loriculus beryllinus
TTGCCAGTCCAGAGTTCAACTGCAGCACATACACAGATTGCTCAGAGACATGACCAAGGACATATGTTCTTTTGTAGTTGCACCTGGATGCTGAACTGATCTGGCCATCTCAAGTGGAACTCCCATGTGTGGGAAATCAAATACCTATGTGCCTGGTCTGTGTTCGGTCTTCCTTGAAGCACATAGTCTGGCCATTCTGTCTTCTCAGATGCTTCACAGAAGGCTTTATGCAAAAAAGAAAACGAAAAACAAAACCAAAATTAATCAAAACACCGGTAACAAGTGTTTGTTTGCTTGTTTTTTAAAGGCGATTTTATACAATCATCTGTCTGGACATTTGAAGTGTATATGCTTTAAGGAGCAAATACATGAGTGTATCCATTTGGATAAGGAGATGGGTTATATAATTAAAAAACATTTTAGTTATTAAGACTTTCACAACATATAGATCATCAAAAGACTCTTCAAACCTTGTTTTCAAAATGAGTTTAGCTGCAGCCAAGTCCTGAGTTTTGAAGGGAAAGGGTTGAGAGGCTGGTCATGCTTCTATACATTCAATTTGCAAATGTACACTTTTAATTGGTTTTGCACAGCTCCTGGGTTAGGCAAATGTCTCACATAGTAGGATACTCATTAAACGGCTATTTGATATTGCTTTCACTGAAGAAAATAAGGAGGGGACAAGCCAAAATTGTAACCTTTGTTACAAAATAGCAATAAAATACGGGGAAACAGCTTTTAAAATAACTGGTGCAATATGTTGATGGTTAGAAGAGAAAGGATGTAAGAAAAATACTTAACAAAAGTGTTAAATGTTAAAAAAAATAATTTATTTTTACTTGTAGATGCTATTGGACACCAAGGATCCTATTAACTAGTCATTTGCATTTGCATAATATTTTTTCATCTGTGTATTTCTATTTTGGAAATAGAGCTCCAGGGACAAGCTTACACAGTAAACCTAGGAGAACCAATCCCTGCTAAATATCAGCAAGATTCACCGTTTATGTGTACCTCTTGTTAAATAAGAATTCTTTGTGTAAGTACAGCGTTAAACTGCAAAACCTTTACAAGTATCACCTTTTCACTTACGTCTGCATGTTTAAACTTAAATTATCTCTGCTGATGTTAGTGTAGTACTTCCCATAATTTGACACCAACTGGTCATGAAGCAAGGAGTCATCCAAATGTATTTATTCGTATTCTCTTGACCTACACATCCTGAAGAAACCCCACTGCATTATCAGTCAAAACACTACAGAATCACAGGTCATAGATGATACACTGTTGTTCATTCTTCTTATATGTGCAGTATTCTAAGGTAGACTTATGCTATTCAAACTATCAGATTTAATTGGAATACTCTGATTCTATAGTCAGAATCCTGATAACAAACAGCTAAAACATTCTGACAGCTTTTATTCCTCATTGCTCTAAAGCAACAAATATAAAGCTGTAATTTATCTGTCTGAACTTAAAAATCAAAAAAGAAAAAAACAAAAGATATAAAGGCAGCAGGGTGTTTCAGAATACAAGAATAGTCTGGAAAATAGTCTGGAATGTCTATATCTTTTCTTTGGTTCACATTTCTTCTTTGCAACTTGTGGCAGTCTTCCTCTGAAGTAACATCAGAGATAGTTATGTACACCAAAGGATGAAATATTCAGTAAAGAACCCTCTTAGTTATATATTCCTTTAATCCTGAGGCTGCAGAATTTCATTTATGTTCCATACATTTAATACTAATCTAATCAAAGATATGTCTCACCTGTCATAAACTTTCCTTTGGTGTTCTCCTCCTGGGGCTCAAAATCTAAAACATTACCTATTGACAAAATTTCTTTATCAAAAAGTGCAGCTGTTCATAAAATTTTGTACAGAAAAGCATATAAATATAAAATTAACTACCATTTATAGGTCTATTACTGGAGTAGTAAGACTTCAGCAGGTGCAATAGACATTTAGGATAGATTTTACTTGGAGCAATGTACAGTGCATCTCTGGTGTGGGCACTGCCTGTGTGAACATACCCAATGGCAAAAATAGTCGAGAATCTATTAGATTAATATGAAACTAAATTTATCATACCAGTAAATTCATATTTATTCTTAGCCTTATGTTATATATGCAATCAAGGGAATTGGTCAGCCACACTTACAAGTCTGCTTTTTGTTTGTTTCTAAAGGCAGAAATTGCCCTTTTCTGTCATAGAGCCAACTGACATATCTCAGATACACTGAACATTTATGTGTTATTTCTTCCATCATTTATGTTAGGAAGAAACAGAAAATTACGAGTTTATTTTCATAGTTTTCCTCTGGTTCTGAAATGTCTTCATGTGCATTCCAGAGGGTTACTACATTGTTTCCAGACGTTACTATCTGAGATACTGTGCCAGGGCATTAGAAAAACTGACTCAAGAATTGCCTCTACTATTCAGTAGAAGAAATACTTTTCTCTTTGTCTCCTTGACAGAAATTCTTGAAAGCCAAAACTACCTGAGTTTTTAAAGCTTAGTCTCACTTTATGAGATATCTAGATAACTGTAGTCATGATTAATGATTCTCAGATGATGTAACCTGTATATTCAAAATGTTGGCTATACTTACAAAGAAAAATACAGTAACAAAAGATCAATTACTAGTATTGTTTGAAAGCTGCTTTTGAAAAAAAAGGGAGGCCGCCCCACCTAAAATTCATGCCTGACTATCTTATGTGAAGTATACATACTATCAGACACAGATCATTTAAATAATTTTAATTGTTCTATTAACGGTATGAGGATTTTTATTAAATTTCATGTAGTTTTGTTATATTAAACACTCAACATTCATACCCTATAGAATTAAATTAATAAAAATTGAATTTAGATGTAAAAATTCTGGAAAGCTAAATGAAGATAGCTCTAACACATACCATGTTCTCATGTTGAAAGATAAGATAGCCTATAAGCATTCATATTATGACTTCGTCTAACATCTGAAGTCAAGACTTTACTGTTATAAGAACATGCATGCATTATAAGAAAAAATGCTATAAAAATTTTCCATACTGAATTCGTACCTCCACAATTTTATAAACGTGTTCTTAAATTAAGAAGTCTCATATCTCTGATTTCTGTGAAAATCATTACTCTGGGCCTGCCTGTCAGTATCATAAAAGATTGACCTATGGCTATAAATTTTGTCCTGAGTTTTTTTGGGAAATCAATTTATATAGTTAGCTTCGCAAAGCAGGATTTATCAAAGATATTGATCTAGTAAAGTTTGTATACTCAGGAAATAAAAGGTTCATCTCGTCTTCAAAAATCAGTCTAAAGCTAATTGTCTGGGTTCCCCTAAAATCAACAGACAGACGCAGGCTATGTTTCTATCATCTGTCTGTAGAGCACTTCCATTTTCTGCAGCTAGACACACACCAGGGCACAGTTGTACCTCATCTCAATTCATGATCTCACTGTTCACCTCTTTAACACCCTGACATCCCAGCAAGTGAATCAGGTCGTGTACCTGGGTCAGGGCAATCCAGGCACAGCTACAGGTTGGCGGAGAAGAGATTCAGAGCAGCCCTGTGGAGAAGGACTTGGGAGTGTTGACTTTTGAGAAACTTAACATGAGCAGGCTTCAGTGAGTGCTTGCAGCCCAGAAAGCCAACCATATACTGTGTAAGCCAACTGTATAACCACTCATTGGGTTTGCCGTTCTCTTGCCATTCACTGTCAGGATAGTTTAGAGGATTAGACTAAGCTAGGATCCTAGCTTAAAACTGGCTGAAGCTAAGTAATTATTTAACAAACTGAAGAAATATGGATTGTAAGGACACCCATCTGATCATTTTTTTAAAAAGTGAATGAGAAGTATTTGACTAGAATCAACCACCTCAAATATCCATTAGGGTTATTTTTAGTACTATGCTTTAAAATATCCAGTGAAAGAGACACCATTATCTTCCTTTTATGCACAAAATGTTATTGTTTCAGAAGTCCTAAATTCTAATTTAAAACTTCTTCACTAAAACCTAAGCCAATTTATCTTTGTTCCAGTGCCATATGGAATCTATGGGGAAAAAATGGGAATTTTATTTTTTTCTCCAAAAAAATTTCCTTTTATATAAATTTCGCATTTACCACACTGTTCCTGTGGCTCTCTACTGGGATCTCTTCAATTTTTTTATCCTTAAATTATCTTGCCTAAAACTGGAAAGAGTACTCTGACTGAGGTCCTTATTAATGTTGAATTGATTGGAGAAGTTTACTTCATTTATCTCATTTACAATTATATTTCTTAAAGTGTAGAGGAGAAAAAGATTTAATAGATATCACAACAGAGCATAAAGTGTGGTAATAGCCTGCTTACTAGGTCAACTCAGATGGATTTCATCTGAGAGGACATGAGGTGGTATTTTAAATTTGCCTAAGCACAAGTGTCTAACGTTCTACCTGTTGTTTAAGAGTACCTTTGGATACCTGCACAAGACCTTTGATTCTTTGCTACAGATAAACCTTCTCTGTAAGTACCGTGCCATATCTGCAAGCCCCATAGGAACAGAGGCCATTATATCTTGAATACCTACATATGGCATTAGAACTGAGCTCAGGCTGTATTTGTAGTGTCCATTTGCAGAAGAAGAACATAGGGTGAGATGGATCAGTTTCTGGGCTTAATCACTTAGCTCACCTGGGGCTTAATAAGGGCTTAATCACTTAAGTCTGATGCAGACCCATATACTGTAGATCTTGACAATTTAGGTAAGAAGTTATTCCCCTTAGGAAAATTCTTTCTTACTAATTAAGCAGACAGCTACTGTTTAGAGGAGCTCTTTGCTTGTATTAGTGGTTTGATTTTATTTTTTTTAAGAACATATTAAATGAACTCCAGAATACAATACTCCCTTGAAACAACTTTTTTTTTCCAGTTCAATTGTATACAGTTATATGTTATTTGGCAGATTTCTGAGCTATCAAAAAATAAAGAGAAGATATTATCCCAAGTAGACACACAATTTTACTAAATAATTCTTTTCATTCTCTACACTTTAAATATTAAACTTTCTTTTGCCCTTTGATAATGCAATTATATTTTGGTTTGTGCTGCTGCAAAAGCAACAGAGAGCAAACCACCTAGGTAAGAGAGGGATTTCATCTAGCAACATGCACACGTTAGAAATCTTTTACATTCTCAATGGATAATTTTCTAGAAGTTCTTCTAAATTTTACTGTACATCATATGATTATTTTCAATTTTTTACTTCTTCAATCAGCTTGTCCTGCAAATATCAATAGGAAACATGCGATTTTAGTTATCCCGAAGATTTTTTTACCTGGATATTACCAAATTATTATGCTTTTATATAATTTCTCAATGTTTTTCTTGTCTGCATTTTACCTTCTGAAAATCTCAATGCTTTTCATAATGGGTACACTCCGTATAAAACCAAGTCTGTGTCTGTCAAAGCAAAAAACAATTACCATAAAATGTAATAATTAAAGGATAGTACAAACATATCTAACAAAAAAACCAGGTGACAATGAGACTGTGAAATTCTGCTGCTTCTGAAAAAGAGATTTGCAGACATGGATTGTTATTTATTGCCCAAAGATCTGGCAAACTCAGTACCAATTGTTTTAAAGATGTTGATGTTTCCTTGACCTGAATGGAGATACATAATTCTGCTGGCTCCTACAGATTGAAAGGGAGAATATTACCTCCACTTAGATACCAGATATGCCTCTAGCACCTGCCTGAGCTCAGAGTACAGGTGGTGAGCACAGGGCAAGCCGCTGCATTACAGTCTCTGCTGGAAGATGGGAGTAGCCATTTCTTATCACCTCTGCAAAGTTCTTGGGCATAAATTATTTAAACACAGACAGGAAAATTATATTAAGGAGTACTCAGACTGCATGATCCTTGGATACTGAAGAGATAAGAACTATATGAATTCTGTATGCATAGTTATAAAAAATAACTTAATTCTGGTCACCACTTTAAAGGTTTCTTCACAGCCAGGGAAGACATTTATGCATCTTTTTTTAGAGAATGAGAGTAAATCAGTTATTCCCAATTAAATACTGAGACTGAAACTACTCAATCAAATCAAATGAAATTCTGAAAGCTTCGTATATGACATCTCCAGCAAGGACTAAGTTAACGTACGGGGCTAAAACTGTTAGGCTGTGTGATAAACCTCATCTGACTACCCACAAAGGAGCTCAAAAAAAAGCAACAGGAGGAGGAGAAGGACCCGAATTAATACTTTGCTGGACTACTCCAAGGTGCCTTACTAGGGGCCATTGGCTCATCAAAATACTTACTGTGAAAATAAGTTAAGGACTCCTGAGGAGCAAATAGGTCCCTCACAGGGCTGTCCCAGCAGAACCTCAACCCTGCTGTTCAGGTATGGAATCCACCACAAAGAGTTATCAGGAGCAGCTCTCTGGATAACCAAACTAGGGGGCTTGCTGCTTGGAGGCGTGGGACACACTATGAGATGCAGGGGAAAAGCAGTTCAGCTTTTACTATGGGAGGAGGCAGGGATGGAGGGTGGGGAGCAAAGGGCACAAGGGAGGTGATTTGGAGAGAACAGTGTGGAAAACAGAGGGCTGGGGGATGAAAATGTCTGTTCACATGTAGATAGCTAGCTAGTCTGTATGCTTGTCTAGTTATGACCTGTGCCTAGCGAGTGCAGTTTGCCTTATCTTCTTCTCAAATTTCTTTCTAACTCGTTCCTAAGTGAGGGTTCTCTACTCACTGTGTGTGTGGATGTGGATGCATGTGTGTCTGTCCATGGGATGTGAGTGCAGCAACAGGAGTCAGATGGAGTCACAGATGCCCTGTGATGCAACAACTGAAGTGAATGCAGGTGAGCAAGAGAGTGTGGGATCACTAGTGATGAACAAGACAAAGCAACTAGGAGAAAGGAGGTGGATGGGTCTCCAAGGTCCGGTCTGTGTGTCTAGAGATGAGAGCATGAGGAGCTGCTGGGACCAGGGAAGTCCTCACCAACTGTGTGTGATTAGCACTCTGGACTTTGAATCCACCAATCTGAATTCTGCAGGCTGTCCAGGAGGGTTGTGGACTCTCCCTCTCTGGAGACATTCAGAATCCACTGCGACATGTTCCCGTGTAACCTGCTCTAGCTGGCCCTGGCTTGGCAGAGCAATTGAACTAGATAATCTCCAGAGGTCCCTTCCAACCCTAATGATTCTGTGATTCTGTGTCTGTATGATAGTCTGTATCAGCAACAGGAGTGGCAGACTGCAGCCCTGGAGGCTTGAATGTTAGATGCCAGCAGCTGGTGAGATTGGGATTCAGTGACTGCTACTGGACAGTGTCTGAGCCCAGCTGCCGGAGGGATCCACACTGTGTATGTATGTGTATATTCTCACTAGGGAACCTCCATCATGCTCAGTCAGAGAGGAGACCAGGTTAAGGTCATTGGTGCTGTCTATGTTTGTAAAGGTGGTGTGTGTGTGTGTGTGTGTGTCTTATCTGTGATCTGTATGGTTGACTATGTATATGGATATACATGGTGTATATATGTGCCTGCTGAGAACACATCTACTACCTCACTACCAGTCAGACCTGGGGACATGAAGGAGTGTCCACCTCGCCTCTCCTAGGTTGTTGGGTGTATTTTCCTCTAACAGAAGCTACCCTCCACAACATGAAATATCTGCCATTACTGAAAATACATATTACAGTCAGTTCTGGTCTGTATGGATTCTTTAAAAGACAAAGTAAATTTACATACAAGGAAAATTCAGAATAAGAAATACACTATGAAAATAAGCTGGAGAAAAATCAAAAAACAGAGGTAAAGAAAGAGAGTCTGGAAGCAGAGTCTTTGATGTCCTTTCACTCAACCCCAGCTGATATGTTCTTATTTTCTACCTAGGATTTCATTCTTGCATTTACATTTGTCAGAAATGACAGTTGACATGGTATGTCAGGTCTCCATAATCCCCTTTGTTGTGGTATCACTTGTAGCTTACATAAAATTGTTTTATGGAGAAATGCTAGGACAGAAATAATCCACACAATTCTGTGAAATAAACCTGCCAAACAGCATTTAGCTTTCCATTACTAACTTACTGAAGAAATTCCAAACAGGGAGAGAGGCAAGCAGCAATTACAGTTCTGAAGAAAGACACACTGAAGTTTTTCAAAGCTGCAAAGGACTTGCCTGTACTAGGAAAAAAGAGTAATTCAATATCAATACTGATATTTGATTCTGCTCCCCTCACCCCCCAAGCCCCTACAACCTAGATACTGTCTAAATCATTATCTACAATCTTAACTTCACTGTTTTTCAGTCAGAATTAAGAAAGTTTTATTTTGGTGAATAAAAGTCCCAGAAAGAAAACTGGGAGACTAGAATTTGATTTTATTTTCTTCTTATTTTTCTTCTTTTTTGTCATGTTCTGGGTCATTGTAAAGCACTGTTTTGAAAGTAATGCTTGAACCACTCATAGAACGCCTCATAGTATGCAATATATATTCACAAATGTTAAAATGTTAGAGCAGTGTTCAGAGACAGAAATATGTACCATGGCCTTCACTTTTTTTTAAAAACAATTTGAATTGAAAATTCACAAAACTAGTAATTACGTGTTGTGTTCGTAGGAGCAACGCACAGATCCTTGAGAGAGGCAGGGCATTGAGCTATGTCATGTAGGCACAGGGAGCGTGCTCTAGAGGAAGTTTGCTTTCGGCAGCACAGATACATGCCAGTTCATGCCTCTTAACCTCAGGACCTGAGTATGGTCCCCTGTCCCTCAGTCATCTTGCAGTTACACTGATACGAGTAATCACTGTCAGGGCACAGATTCTTAGTATTCTATGCACAGACACTGAGCTCAGGAAGAACAGTCCTAGATGGGTATGGATGGTAAACTCATGCTAAGCCTCGTGTAGTCAGCTAAATCCTCTTTTGCATATTTTTCCTCCTCAGTAACAGACTTAAAAATTATCTCTTTGGGGAGTCTTTCACTGAATTCCTACTTTAGGAACCGGTAGGAATGTATTACAAAGGGAAACTACTGCTGTCACCAGTCTCAGACAATATAGGTTTTTTGTGTAGTATTAGAATTTATATTCATCTGAATGAAAGTAATGAATGAGCTGAAGAGGTCACTCAGCTGCTGGGCTGCTGAAGATTGTTTCAGTTAGAATGAAATTATGAACTCTGTGCCTTTTGGTTTACTTACAAACTTTTTTGAGGAAAAGAAGAACAGGAGGTAGTAAAGTAAGTTCCCTGAGCCCAGAGCTCAGTCTATTAAAATATGCAGCCTCAGTATGCTGCCTTTCTTTATTGGAACTATAGAAATAACCCTCTTGCTTTCAATAAGAAATAGTACTTACCCAAGTGAATTTACCATGTGAAGAGATGAGATAGTCATGGGAAAAATATTAGCCTGTTTTATAGGTAGAATATCCAGAATAAGATTTTTTTTTCCTGTCTATATACCATGCCTAAGACAGAAATTTCATTTGCTCCAGCCTTCAGATTCATCTGTTGTCTCCTGAGACAGAAGGGTATAGGCTTTTTTCCAGACATTACTGTATGCAATTTTTCTGATTTGGCCCAGAGATAGCAAGAACTGTTGTGAAGTACTGTATAGGCCTTTCTAACATTCCACAGTGCTTCCAGGAACTCATTCAGAAACAGTACATCTCCTGCATATGTCTCATACACCAGACAGAATATTGAAGGTACTGTTTAGCCAGGATAATCTCTCAGCAATTTAGTAGATTGGAAAATATGCATTGGAGTGTATTTATGATTTTGAAAAATTACACTGCAACCCCAACTAAAACTCTACAAAACAAAGTCCAATATACTACCATTCTGGAGAATAATGACTCCGTATCAAATAGAGCTAAGAGTATAATTTATCAACATTAGTCTTGAGTGGGCATCCAACGCACTGTGATTGATTTAAATGTGTAGATTTCTAACATTTTGAACAGGTGGCTAACTTATAACAACAGTTTAAACTTTTATAGCATCTTATCACGCTGAGGCAGCTCACTGTGTTTTACAATGACATTAAAATTAAAATTTAATCTATCCTGCAGAGTTAATAATTAGCTAATGTCAGTTAAAAGTCAATGAAAATAAATCAGTCATAAATGTAGGCTTAAAAAGAAGAAAATAGGGAGAGACAACAACTAGTTCTGCCAAACGAATGCATGGCAGTGGAAAGAGCAAGCACCCTAAGTGACATTTCAGTGGGGGGGTAAAATTTTGAAAGATGAGTTCTGATCTTGATTGCTAGGCCTGCTTATGAATTCATTCACTTTTTGATTTATAAAGCACTGTAACAGTCTTTGGAGATGGAGTCAAGAGGTAGCCGTTCTCTCTTTCAACAGATGACTACCGTCACTTGAATTTGACCCTCAAACTGGGCACCAAAAAGTATTGTGGTCATTTAACTCAGTTTAACCCCATCTGGCAGCTAAGCCCCACAGAGCATCTCACTCACCTCCCCAGTCCTCTGATGGGACGGAGGAGAGAATCAGAAGGGTAAAGTGAGAAAACTCATGGGTTGAGATAAAGACAGGTTAATAGGTAAAGCAAAAGCCATGCACGTGAGCAAAGACAAGGAATTTATTCACTGCTTCTTCTCTGCAGACAGGTGTTCAGCCATCTGTAGCAAAGCAGGGCTCCATCACACATAATGGTTATTTGGGAAGACAAACTCCAAACACCACCCCCTTCCATTGCATTTAGAAGGATGGAGCAGTCTAACGCAAGCACAGGATTTAAGTCTTGACCTTCTCTATTCTATAAACCTTGCACAGCATGCTGTCTGTTATGAATCCTATCTAATCCTCTTCATGCATTGTATAGAAAGTCAGCATATTTAACTAAGTGCTATGGGTTGTACTTGAGAAATGAGTTTTGTTTCTGGTCTGAGCTATTTATTGGTGATGTTCATCGTTGACTGCGAACTACTGAGGGACCTGAGGAAACTATTTTGCTTTAGCTCCCCAAGTCTGACATACCTAAAGAATGTACCTGGTGTGGGATTCAGTGTTGCAATGTCTCTTTGTAATCTCACCTTCAAGTCAACTGTCTTTTGATTTTCTACCTGAAAAAAAAAAAATAAAATTAAAAGGTCAATAGACTTTTTCATTCCTTATTGGTCTGATTTTTTACTCTTATCAGAACAACTGTGTAGACCTGTGTGAAGCCAATTAATTACCTCTAGGCTTGGTCAAAACTGCAAGGAAAAGGTGAAAACATAGCAAGTTATCCTACGCTTGGTATCTTAATCCGGCTAACAGCTGTAATGAATGATGACAGCATGGGTTCTCATATGTATATTCCCAGAACATCTGGAGAGCTTGCTTTTAATACTTGTTGCTATCTGTGCTAGCCCAATTAAGCCGTCACAGGTGTGTTACAAATCTGTCAAGTCTCATGCATTGCAGGTGAAACTCCTGTGGTTGACTTGCACTTAGTTTTCTGTGGCTCTGGCTGTAGCTTCACATGGGTAGTGTTGTAGGGTATCTCCCAGCACCAAATGCTGCAAGTCACTGAGCAGAATAGAAGTAGCCAGAGAAGTGAGGATGTTGTCAACTCATGGAATTACAGGTTTAAAGCACCCCATACCCTCCTTCTGGAGGTTACTGCCATACAGACTCCCTCTTCCACATAACCCAGCCCAGTAATGCTTCAAGCAAGTACAGAGAAAGCTGGAAAAGTCTTCATATTTGCACACTCCAAAATTCTGCCTTAATGTATCTCATAGGTGTACATTAGACAAGAAACATCTAATGATTAAACAGGTGATTTTTATTAGTTCAGGAAAGTTGCAAATATATGAGAATCTTATGGGGTAGTTCATATATTAATGAGAAAAATTATGCAAAAATATGTGCAGAAAAAGCATAGCTCTCTGGCTTTATCACGCTGCCAATATAGACATTAGTCTTGTAAAGTTTGGATAACCTGTAGGGTTTTTATATGTCATCCTAAGTACCCAGTTAGTATTATAAAAATTGACTGATAATAAATGCAATTAGGCCAAGAGAGAGATCATACCTGTGAAGGATCTAATGACAAGATCTTGACAATAGGAGATTGCTATGTGAGGGAAGTATTAAAGAAGATACAAGAATGCTGATAGAGGACAGCAATTAATACTTGGACATTTGTATTTCTTTCCTCAGGCCAGGACAGTAGAATCAGAAGAGGATTTCATTTCAAATCTGACACAGAAAGAGGACAAAGATGTTATTAATTTCTATTATGCTTTTTAAATTATTTTAATGTGCATGCTATGCTTTTTATTCAATATTTTGTCATTTTTTAGTGAACTGAAAAGACATAGATATGTTTTTGTGACCAGAGTATATAAGGTATAAATCAGGTTTCCATGTATGTGCTAATTACACAGGCAAAATTAGAGTTAACATGTCAAAGTCCTTAAGTACTATTTGAAGGTACTTGTAGTTTGGAAAGATATATACAGCAGGATAGCTTGGTATAAATTAAAATGCTTATTAAATGTCAGTAGTTCTAATAAGTGACTGATATCTAATTAATGTGTCATATGTGATAATTTTTAAATGTTAATTAATGCCTAAAGACTTAATAGGTGCTGCTTGACCTATTAATTATATTAGACAAAAACTTACAGTAATTGTTTCCTAAATGAGATGCTCAAATAAAGTGTTTAAAGTGTTACCATATGACACTGATATGGTGGCAGGCTGATTTTATATAGGGCCCTTATTCAGAGATAACCTTTGAACCTCTGCTTCACACACTTATGTAGAACAGAATTGCACTATTTCCATTTTCATTGAAAGATTTACTGGCCTCTTCATTCTTTGGAAGTGAGCAGTTAATACTATGGGCTAGAGCCTGCTGCAATTTAGACAGGTGCTGCAAAAGTGTTTCCTTGTGTTCCTATCAGTGCAGATCTGTCTGCAGTGGTACCTGGCAAGCTGCCTTAGCTGTGGTTATCTCCTGAGCAGACTGTCAATGTCAATACATTCTGGAGTCTATGTTCACCTCAACAAGAACTCAGCTTTAAGAAAGATGTGGCCATTAAACAAAGAGACGGAGACAAAGTGTGGTCCAGTGATTATTCCTTATAAAGGATGGGGGGGCTGCTTCACTGATTTCCAGTGTGGCTGGGACAAAGCCATGCTACTCTTTTAAAGATGCTATGTCCTTGTTTTCCTTTACTCTCTCTGTGACAGAAGCATAGTATTTTCTTCCCATACCAGTGCTTTGAAATCAAAATCATTAAACACTGTAAGGTGTTCATATGCACTGATAGCTGGGAGCCAGAAGAGACATCAGAGTTTCTTTATAATTACAGTAGAATACAGTAATTACTGTTTTCAGAGAATTCACTGGAAGTTTATGAGTCTTCTCAGAATTATATTTACAGTATTTAGATATGTGTACATATTATATCCATTTGATTAATAAATAAGCTTTATCTAAAATATAATTTTAATTTAATTAGTAGCTTACAAACATTTATTTCTTCATCTGTAAAGAAAAAAATCCCTGTTTTGTCTGGGTTCGTTGGTGTGTTTTTATGTTCTAATTGAGAGCAATTTTGTAAGAAAAATTCCCATTTTTTGGAGAATTAAATTTTTCAAGGATTCGTTTGGTCAATTGATACTTTAAATTGAAAAATCTTTTCAGTTAGCATCTGGAAAATAATTGCATACTTAGCTATTATGTCTGATGTTCAAGATAAATTTCCCTGAATTAACAGTGTTTTTTTTTTTTTTACGGCTCCTCTTCTAGCATGCATATTCTCTGACTGTCATGCCCATGCATGTTTTGATGGAGCTATTTCAATTATTTCTTTATAAAACTTCTATTTACTTGCACAAAAAAGCATTTGGTAGGAAAAAATGTTCAGATGAGTTACCATGAGTAATTTATCTTCCTCAAGCTTTAAGCTCAAATATGAGCAGTTGTAGCACTGTTGTAGATTGGTTTTCATTCAAATGTTCCCTTATTTGCCACCAGTTGCCTACAATTTCAGAAAGAAAAAGAGAGGAGAGGAGAGGAGAGGAGAGGAGAGGAGAGGAGAGGAGAGGAGAGGAGAGGAGAGGAGAGGAGAG
>JBCJKH010056212.1:3360-15092 GCA_039877255.1 Loriculus beryllinus
GAGCAAGCTGCTCCAGTGGAAGGGGTCCCTGCCCGTGGCAGGGCTTGGAGCTGGAGGAGCTTTAAGGTCCCTTCCAATACAAACCAGGCTGGGATTGTGTGATTCTGATATTTAAGTTCCTACTTCACGATGCCCCCATTTCAGAGGGCTGAGGGGTCAGTACTAGTGAGCAGAAAGTCCTCTCTGAAGGAAGACTCTCACAATCCCCATGGATTCACATCCTGGCTGGGAACAGGAGCCCACTCTCTGGAATACCCATCCTTGCAACTCATTAACTCTTCCCAAAGGCACCTCAGCCCTGGATGATCCCAATCTCCCCCGTCACGTTCTGCATTGCCCAGTCCCAGACAAGCGGGGCCGGACTGCCCGTGATGCACCATGGCCAAATCCATGTCCAGGCTGTGCTGGGTGTTGAACTGGAGCCGCAGTGGGTGCCAGTAGCGGAGCCATGGTGCTGCACAGTGTGGTGGGAAAGCAGAGTGGTGAGGGCAGGGGGATGAACCGCGGCAGCCCCAGCATGGGGCAGCGGGGACAGGGTGAGAGTGGAGGGAGGGAACTGACCCTGGAGCACCCAATGCATGCGGGATTTGACACAAAGGCCAGGAAGGGGCAGAGGGGAAGCAACCCGGTGTGATGGGCCCTGTGGGATGAGCTGAGGAACCAGGGAAATGCAAGAAGAGGAGTTTTGATTTTAACTGAATTCTCTCATTTCATCACAGGAGCCATTTAAACGTTGCACCGAGGTTGCTTTTCTCACTCACAGAGGTCTGGAGCCATACAGATCCCTGTTATTAGGTGTCCCCCACCAGGACGTGTCTGCTCACACCCCTGTCACAGCTCACACAGCGCATCAGAGGGACGCTCACTACCGTGATCCCCAACCACTGCTGCCCCAGGCAGGTCTCAGACCCTTCCCCATTGCTCATGCTGTGACCAACCACTCTCTGCCTGAAAACCTGGTGGCATTCCCCATGACATTATCCCTCCTGCTGTACTTAAACAGCAGCATTCCATCCATCAGCACCTCCAGGCTGCATCCCAGAACTCCTCATCAGACCTGATTTATGACTGATTCAGTTCATTTATAGCCTTGGAAGGTGAGGATCAGTTACAGGTTTCCCTCCTTTGCAGGTCATCGCTCAGCTGCCCGCAGGAATCCCACCATTGCTGCGCTCCACTGCCCTTTGTGCCCTGAGCATCACCTCTGGGGTAAACCCAGACTCCCCCTGCATGCCTCCCCACCAGTGCTGCAGGTGCTGAGCAGTCCAGGGCGCTCTGCCCTGCACCTCCTGGTACCTTGTTCTCATCCTCACACCAGCACATAGCAGATCCTGCGTGCTCAGGGACTCCATGGTCTGTGCCACCGGATCCCACAGCCTGAGGCTCCCCCGTGCCCAGGAGCAGGTCTGACCATCTGCCAGCCCCAATCCCCCATTCCTCGCTCCCAGACCGGCACAGCCCCGGTGCCACTTCCCTCTCCCCAGCCTGGGGAGGGACTTTGTCAGCTGCAAGTTAAAACCAACATACTGGGGCTTTAAACCATCTGTAGCACTGCGATGCTGCTCAAGGCTCCCAGCAGTCCCCAGGGTGCAGGACACCTCTTGCTACAGGTCAGCATCCTGCACAACCTCTGGTGCTCCAGCACCTCTGATCCCTTTTCATCTCAGGAATGAGCCTCAAGAAGTTTCACCTGAACTTTCCACAGGTTTTCCCTTACCCTGCACAAAGGAGAAACCCAAACACTGCCCATCTCCCCCATCCTCTGCTGTGGAATGAGACATGCCTGGAGAAGGAAGGAAGGGTGGGAGATGAGGCTTTTCTTCCCACTTAAGAAGGTTCACAGTGATCCGGGATCTAAATGAACAAGAAGCCTCAACCCCCACAGTCACCTTTCCTTTCCCAAAGCCTGGGATACTTTGTGGAGAACACAGTTCAAGTGTTCAGAGGAGCGGGATGATGGTGACAGGATGAGGGCACCGCAGAGGCTTTGTGAGTGCCAAAGGTTTTACATATGATGCGTGCACCTTGTTTTCATTAGAAATATGTTCCTGTCCCTCTTGTGCTGGGCAGAGCTGAGGGCAAAGAGCAGGGAAATTTAAAACTCCATTTCTCCTCCTTAAAGTTTGGGGAAAAAAACCCCTGTGTTACATGTTGGGAACACAGGGAGGGATCCCGCTCCTCCATCCAAACCAGGGCAGGAAGAGCCCCAGAGTTTCTCAGACACAGAAAAGGCTCCAGCAGGAGCGTCTTTCCCGGCTGAATTCCTGCCCCAGGCCTGGGGGCAGGAGTGTGTTTTTTTTAGGGAAAGACTAAGGATGAGCCAGGTCCCTCTGCCAGCACAAACACCACTGCGACACGCGAGGGAGGAGGAGAGCTGTGCATGAGGCTGGGGCAGGAAAAAGTGGGACAGGGGCAAAGGGAAAAGGCTCATCACCAGATCCCAGTCCTCTGCCCTCAAGGTCAAGCTCAGGGACCTCCATGGAGACCACGACTCATCCTGAGGGCTCCCGGCACATCCCAGCACCATCCTTCACCAACCACACTGCGCCAAGCATGGCCCTGGATGGTATCTGGGATGCCTCACATGCTGCCCCTCGTGCTGGTGTGCCCAGGGGTCCTGCTGGCAGGGACAGGAGATGCTCTCATGGGTCAAAGGGACTCAAAACCAGCAGAGGGAATATGACACTTCCAGCTGCACGGCAGAGCAGGATGGTGGCCGCACTCCTCCCTTTCACACCACGTTTCCTGAACTAGTTTAGGAGCAAAAAACCTTTGGATTGAGGTCCAATGAAACCAACTGAAAACATGATACTGGAGGTCAAACCCAACCTTGCCAAGGCCACACAGAACATGCAGGGAAGATGCCCCACATCCCTCTGCTTGCAGGTACCCGCATTGATCCCCCCAGTCAGTTCCCGGGTTCAGGCTGGGGATGTGTCCTGGCGGGCAGCAGAGCTCAGGGTTTTGCGGTCTGTTACCAGTTCAGAGGGATGGGATGGGATTGCTGCTTGAGAGGGCATCCATGGAAGCCCTTTGCAGCAGAAGAGCCCAGCCCAGCCAGACTGTGGGCTTTGCTGCTGTTGGCTCTCACCAAGGGGGATGAACAAGAGTCTGGTCCCAGCCCTGCATCCCACTGCAGCCCATGCCTGGAGCCAGGTACCCCAGGCCCTCCAAGGGGATGCTGAGAGGAGAGCCCCCGAGAAAGCCAAGGGTGAGGGGCTGTCTCCAAGCTCAGACCCATTTGTTAAACTCCTGCGGCCAGCCCAGGGTACCTACACCATCCAGGCTGAGACCAGCACCACCGAACATGCAGCACCACCGGGCTGGTTCTGAGCAGCTGGAGGAGACACCGCCGAGCCGGGTTTGGGACCATGGTGTGGGACTCTGAGTTCACCCACTGCTGGACTCAGACTGGGACCCAGCAGGAGGTCAGGCTCTGGGTTATGCCTTTGCCTCCCATCACAGCCCTGCCTGCCCACACAGCGTGCAAGGAAACTACTAATGATTGACTTCTTAATTAATTATAACTAATTTAACCACCGCATCCTGTTGATTACAGGAGCTGCACAGAGTTTCCCGAGCAGGGCCGCAGCAGACAAAGCAGCCCCCAGCCCAGCAGCAGTGCTGTGCCCCCCTCTGTGAGATCCCCCCTTGGGGCCATCGTGGGGCTCCAGCCCCGGGAGCTCTCAGGGTGCCTCTGTAATGGACCAGCCCGGTGGGGACAGGGCAGTGGGGGCCCCCAGAGCCACCCCCAACTCAATTCATTCCAGCCCCTGCCCCCGCTGCCGTGTGGGGGGGGGGGGTTCACAGTGGGACGGCCGCTTCCCTCTGCCTCGAAACTGCCCCCGGACTTGGGGTGAGGTCCAGGCGGGACCCCACCTCTGTCCCAGCCTTGAAAGGGGCAAAGCAGGGGCCGAGGGTGCTGGGGGCACCCCAGGATGCTGCCGGCGCCCCTATGACACCCCCCGAGCACCCCCTCACCCCCCCGCTTGATACCCACGTGGCCTCTCGCCGCCGAGCCCGGTACCCCGGGAAACAGGAGGGCTTGGTTCGGGGGGGGCTACCCCGTCTCCCGGTACCGGCCCCGCGGCCGGGCCTCCCCGGCACCCCCCCGCCGCCCTCCCGCAACTTCCCCGGCCCCGCGGCCGCCGAGAAACTTTTGCGAGCGGCGACCGGGAAACTTGTCGGGGAGCGGGGGGGCGGGCACCGCCACCGGGACCCCCCCGGGGTGCGTGTCTGTGAGCGCGTCCCGCTCCGGTCCCTCCCGCCGCCATCGCGCCCGGCTCCGGTAGCGGGAGAAGGTGGAAAGGAACGGGAAGGCGGCGGCTCCCCGTGGCCGCGGAACGGTGGGCGGGGGGGACGGGGGGGTGGTTGGGGGTGTCCGGTCTGCTCCCCCCCTCCCCGGTTGGAGTGGGGGGGTCCCGCGGCCGGGACTCACCGTGCGCTCGGCGGGGCGGCGGCGGGTGCGGGCCCGGCGCTGGGTGCGCAGGAAGGAAGCGGGAGGGACCGCGGCTGACGTGAGGGATGCGGAGCAGCGGCTCCTCCTCGCCCGGCCCTGCCGGCCGCCCTTTATCTCCCCGCCGTGCCCCCGCGCCCCTCCCGGTTCCCCGAGCACCGTGACCCCCCTCTCTCACCCCGCACTCCCTCGCCGGGTCCGCCCTCGGTACCGGGTGCAGGGAACAAAGCTGCGGGGCGCGCCTCGGCTGTCATTAACGGGGATGGGGGCTTCCGATGAGTCCCCTCAAACCATCTCCTTCGTGGTCCCACCAGAGACTCCTGGCCCCTTGGTCTGGAGGGGGGATCTCCCCATAAAAGGATGCCTGGGGAGTCATGCTGCATCCAGGGGGAGCTGGTGGGCATCAGCGGTGATAGGAGTATGGGAACCATGATGCGCACCCCAGAAACCTTGGGGGGGGGTCACAGCAACTGGAAACGGCCTCCCCAAGTAAAGGGATGAGTGGGATTTGGGATGCTGGGGGGATGCTGGACACCCCTAGATGCTGGATGGGGCTGTGGTGGGTGGGAGAAGGCGGCAGGTCTGGGGCTGTACCGAGGGTCTGGGAGCAGCACCCTGGCTCCCCCTGCGAGGAGGACGAGGGTCTACGCCTTGGCATGAAGGTGAATACAGAGATCGCTAGATTTGGCTGGAGCAATGAGAGGATGGAGATTCTCATCTCCATGGAAGCAGGAGGAGCCGGACAGACGGATGGCAGCAGAGTTAGTGTGGAACCGCAGCCCTTTGTCTGGCAGCTGCTGCTCGGTTTCAGTTTGGGTTTTTCTTGCATTCTAGGGTGAAAATCACCCTCATCAGCCCCTTCGAGCTGCCCGTGCCTGCCGCGTCCTGCACCCTCCAGCCAAGCGTCCCCGGGCCCATGTTTCTGCTGTGACCGGAGGGGCAGACACCAGGCCCGGTGGATGCGGCCCCTGGAGCCACCGTCCCCCCAGGCTGCAGCCGTGCCCGCCCCCCCCGCGCCTCTCCGGGGCCCGGTCTGTGCGGGAACACCGAGGGCTCGGAGCCAGCCGCGGTCAGAGCCGCTCCTCCGGCGTCCCGGAGGGGTGGGGGCGGGCACAGGGAATGCCGGGCAGGGCCGTGAGGCAGCAACGGGCTCGGCACGGCCACGGGCAGCGCAAACCGGGGCGGTGCGGATGGGAACAGCCGCAGCCAATCAGGAGAGGGAGACTGCAGGAGCTGCAGGAGCCTCAGCCAATGGGGACGTGCAGACACGATTCCGTCGGTGCCACCCCCGACCCTAGAGGCGCAGGGTATTTCCGCTTGGAAAGGCCGTGGGGACGATCCCGTTCCGACGTTCCCTGCTCTGCCAGGGCCGTGGCACTGAGGCCTCGGCTGCGCGGTGTGCGGGCACTTCAGGGTGATGCAGCCTGTTCCAACCCGGAGCCCCCGCTGACCACCCCCAGGGCCCCAGCCCCACGGGGCCGGACGCCGGCCCAGCGTTCACCGGGGAGCAGCACCCAGCCGGTGCAGCACGTCACCCAGCACAGCCAATCAGGACACAGCCAGCTCAGGTAATCAGAAGGTGGGGATTCGATCCTCACACTGTTCAGCCAATCACAAGGTGGGGATTCGATCCTCAGCCAGTTCAGCCAATCACAAGGTGGGGACTCGATCCTCACACAGTTCAGCAAATTAAAGCCTAGAGATTCAATCCTCAGCCAGCTCAGCCAATCAGAAGGTGGGGATTCAGTCCTCACACAGCTCAGCCAATCTGAAGGTGGGGACGCAATCCTCACCAGTGAGACAAGGAGGTACAAAAGCACAATGTCATCAGTTCTAAGTGATGTTAAGTTTGATGGCTTTGTAATGGAAAATAACTGCAGTGCTTGAAGGGAGCTGACACGGTTTCAGGTCCTTAGGACCTTAATACAAAGGGTGCAAGAAAAGTCGAATAGAAAAACAGGGCCTGGGGATGGGGAATGTCCAGGACTAGCAGCTGTCCAGGCTGGGAGCAGTTTAAGTAGAAGGACAGGATAATTGCTGTGTCTGTGATGTTAATTAAGCTGGTTATGAAGATTGTTGGGAGAAGTAAACGACCCTTAAAAGCCACCATCACATTTTGTATGCATGCGGGAAACCTTCTGCAAAATGATGTCATTCATGTGTAGCCTCATTAGTGCGTATGTATGCCCAGTGACCAGGTAAGGGCGGCCTGTAGATCAATCCGGGACACACGTTGGGAGGTCCCCGTGTCTGCCGGTGCCGCAATAAAGAATACCTGCCTGAGACTTGAAACCTGTGTGGGCGAGTTTGTTCCTGCGGTGTTCTCTGGATCACCAGATCAGCCAATCAGAAGGTGGGGATTCGATCCTCACACAGCTCAGCCAATCAGAAGGTGGGGATGCGATGCTCACACAGCTTAGCCAGTCAGAAGGTGGGGCACAATCCTCAGCGAGCTCAGCCAATCACAAGGTGAGGATTCGATCCTCACACAGTTCAGCAAATTAAAACCTAGAGATTTGATCCTCATCCAGCCCAGCCTATCAAAAGGTGGGAATTTGATCCTCACACAGCTCAGCCAATCAGAAGGTGGGGATTCGATCCTCACACAGCTCAGCCAATTAAGGTGTACAGATTCAATCCTCAGCCAGCTCAGCCAATCAGAAGGTGGGGACACAATCCTCACCAGCTCAGCCAATCAGAACCGGGCCGCGCCGGTGACCTCTGACCCCGCCGGTAAGCCGGAACACGGGCGCGCTGCCACTTTAAGAGGGGGCGGGTCCTGCGGCCGAGCTTCGCCCGTCCCGCGCGCCCTGCTGCGGTGTGTCACCGCGCGGCTCCCGTCGCTCAGCGACTCGGGCGCCCCCTGGCGGGCCCGGGGCAGCGTCCCCGGCCCCGGTGGAGCCCGGCCCCGCTCCCGGCCCCGCTCCCGGCCCCGCGCCGTCCCGCCGGGATGATCAACGCCATCCTGGTGTTCAACAACCACGGCAAGCCGCGGCTCGTCCGCTTCTACCAGCACCTGGTGCGGGGCCGGGGGAGGCTCGGCGGCGGCGGGCGGGCGGGGCGGGTCCTTCGGGGCGCCGGTCCCTGCGCCTCACCCGGCGCTGGCCGGTGCACGGTGCCCCCGGCGGGGCGGGGTGGGGGCCGGCGTGCCCCGGCGCTGCTCCATGGTGCCCGCTCCCGGCCCCGCAGGCGGAGGAGGTGCAGCAGCAGATCATCCGCGAGACCTTCCACCTCGTGCTCAAGCGGGACGATCACATCTGCAACTTCCTGGAGTGCGGCAGGTAACGGGCGGGACGGGCGCTCCCCGGCGGTACCGGAGCCGGGCCCCACACCGCCCCCCCCCCCCGTGTCCCCGCAGCCTGTTCGGCGGCTCGGACTACAAGCTGATCTACCGGCACTACGCCACGCTGTACTTCGTGTTCTGCGTGGACTCCTCGGAGAGCGAGCTCGGTATCCTGGACCTTATCCAGGTCGGTGTCCCTGCCGGTGCGTGCCCGCCTCCCCGAGCGCTGCCCGTGTCCTGCGCCCGGCCGCGCAGCTCTCGCGGTGCCGTCGTTTGTGCCTGTGCTCTCTGGAAGCGGGTGAGGAGCTGCCGGGCTGCAGAGCGCCTCCGCCTGGAGCAGCGGGAGAAGTGAATTGCAATGAATTGCCTTTAGAGATAAAATCATTGAGGTGTTGTTTGGAAAAGAGCCCTTAGATCATTAAGTCCAACCGGTAATCCCAGAATCCCAGTTTGAAGGGACCTCAAGGACCATCTGGTTCAGCCTTTCCAGGCACAGCATGACCCAGACTGGATGTCCCAGCTGTACCCTGTCCAGCTGAACCTTAACAGTGTCCAGTGCTGGGGAGTCACCTCTTCCCTGGGGAGATTATTCCAGGGGCCGGTTGTTCTCATTGGGAAAGTTTTCCTCTTGTGTCAGTCAGAATCTCTCCAGGAATAACTTGTGCCCATCACCACTTGTCTTTCCCATGTGACTCCTTGTACAAAAAGAGTCTCTGTTTTCTTTGTAGCCACCCTTTAAATACTGGATTATGGGGATCAGGTCTCCTGAGCCTTCTGTTCTCCAGCTGAGCAGTCCCAGCTCTCCCACCCTTTCCTCACACACTTCCCAGCCCTTTGTGGCCTTTCCCTGGACCCTCTCCAGTCTGTCCAGACCTTTTTTTTGTGTAGCAGGGACCAAAACTGAGCCCATGTTCCAGGGATGGCCTGATCAGCGCCGAGCAGGGTGGGACAATGACATCTTTATCTCTGCTGGTGATGCCCTTGCTGATGTTGTTCCCCTGTTGGCTTTCCCTGCCACAGCCTCACGCTGGTCACTCCCACGGAGCTCCCCAGCTGGGCAGATCCCAGCCTGTGCTGCACTCTGGGATTGGGTTTTCCCAGGCATAAGACCTGACCCTTGCCCTTGTTGAACTCTATAAGGTTTTCCTTAGCCCATCCAGCTCTTCCTGGTCTCACTTCCCCAGTGTCCATTTACCCACTCAGTTTGCTGTCACTGACAAAAAAATCGGTGCCAGCCTGGCACTGCCAAGCCCACAGCAGGCATGCCCCCAAGCACCACTTCTGCATGTCTTTTAAATCCCTACAGGGGTGGTGACTCCACCACTGTCCTGGGCAGCCTGTTCCAATGACAGGCTCTTGTTCCTTTACAACCCTTTCAGTAAACAGGTTGTTCCTCAGCTCCATCTAAACCTGCCCTGGTGCAGCTTGAGGCCGGTTCTTCTTGTCCCATCCCTTGTTCCTTGAGAGCAGAGCCCAGCCCCTCCTGGCTCCATCCTCCTGGCAGGCACTTGTAGGGAGCATCTTAAACTCCAACAAGTATCAGAGACAAAAGACGTGTTACTGTAATTCATAACAGAAACTGCCATACTACTTTCAAACAAAGAAAAGTTTCCAGTGGAAGTATATTCTGACTGAATTCCTTATTCTTTTTTCCTCTGTTCAGTATAATACTTTAATTTTGTTACAATAATGTGTAGTGGGGCCTCAGTTTTTGTATGGAACTGTCATGAGTGTACCTACCCAGCAACTTCCTTATTCAGGAATAACACGATCACATCAACAAAGGCCTATTTTGCCCATGCACATCATAGCTTTATGTCTGCAAGGCATGAGCTTTTATTTTCTGCAGCTGATACCAGAGTCCCATTTAACTTTAAATGGCTGTAACCACTTCCACTGCACAGGTCAGCTGTGATTTTACTGCACAGTGTCTTTATGTACACACAGCTCAAGCTAATAACAAGTTGGAAAGTGCTGTGTCATCATTCATTCTCCACGTTACATAAAAGCATTATTTTAAATGAATCTTTCAAATGTGTTTTAAAAGCCATTAAAATACCACTGCTAATTCCTCTTTAGTTCATCTCTTCACCCAGTCGGGGTTTATAAGTTCAAGTTTCATTACCTGTAATATTTCTGTGTTGGCTACAGACTTCTTTTGTGATTCTGGGGGGGTTTTGATGTTATTTTTAACCACTGAAAATGTTCTGGGTTTGTTGGAGCTTCTTTTTTGTGATAGATTTAATTTTTTTTTTTCTTTCAAGGTAAAGATGTACAGAATCCATGGGTTTTTTAGGAATCCATACGAGTAGCATGCTTTCCTGTTGGGTTTATGTGTCTGCACCTTTGTTAATATGAATTGATTTGTTTTGTATCCCAAAGGAAGCAAGCAATGTTATGGCTGGAGGGAGATCTCATCCAATCAAAGCAGAAACAGCGGGTCCTTGATGGAAACATTAACAGAGTTCTTTGTGGCTTGAAGGACATTTCAATCAGTGACAGCTTGAATAAAGTACAAGACTTGGATCAATACAGGCAGGTAGGAGTTTGTAGGGAAGATTTCAAATAAGCAGAGATGGAGTTGATCCGTTAATAACTAGCTATAGATAATGTTTAATTTTTTTAGGCCTTTTTCAGTACTCAGTTGCTTTTTCACAGCTTTGACAACTTCCTGGTTTCACAAATTCTGGTTTAAACTGATGCAAGTATTTCTTCAAACTTCAAAAACCTGCATTTTTTCAGGTTTTTCTTTTAGGGGTTTCAGTTGTTGATTGGATAAAAATACATCAGTTCTCTTCCTGAGAATGGATTTATTCCAAATTTCTAGCTCATAATGCATGAGCATTTAGATGGCCATCCCCTTATCAGAGGGATGCGTTACTGATACATCTAGGGTGAAGACCTTACAGTTATTTCTTGGAAGCACAGGCATGAAATGTGAATGAATGTGGTCATACTTGTGCATTCTGGGTGAGTTTCCCACAGTATCTGTAAGAAGCACTTTAGAGGAACTATGCTTTTCATTAATGCTGTCTTAGCTCTGACATAACTAAAGAGCTTTCACATTGCTGACAGAGCCCTTAGCTAGATGTAAAAAAACAGGGATGTCATGGGCATCTGTCACATGATCACCTATCTAGGTGCTATGGAATATAAAAAGTTTGTGGCTTGAGATGTATAAAGTTAAGTACCTGGATTTCCAACTGTAAAATATAACACTGTGTAGGGATGATCTTGTACACTAAATGAAAACAGTTGGCACACAGCTCTATGGGTAAAGGTAATGTTTTCAAATCTGAGCTACTACTGCAACTTTACTGCTTCCAGTATTCAAGGCAACTTGCTTGCAGGTAACTCAGCTACCTATACACTTTGTAGCAGCTTATGTTCAGGTTCACAATACAAATTCACAGTGCCACTTTCTTCTACTGTAACCCTCTCTGTACTGTGTGTACTTAATTTTTTACAGGTGTCATGTTAAAGTTAATATTCAGATTTCAAAACGTTTAACTTACATCTTTATCTCTTTGGATATTTGATTATATTTCAAAACCTCATTATACTGAGCTCTCCAGAAGCTCAAACCAAAGTGATGTTCCAGTGCCCCAAATGCATAAGGGCTCAAAATCAGAGGACAGAACAGGTACACACAGTAACTGTTGGCCAGGGAAAGACAGTGAAACAAAATTTAGCAACATTGAGGTAGCAGTGGCCTAGCAGATAATCCTCAGTAAAATATAGCTAAAATTTTATGTTGTCCTGTAACTAATGCAACACTTGGACCTTTACGTGACTGGATTAACTCTTACTGTGTTACTACTTCTGTAAACCTTTTTTCTGGTTTAATGACAGGAATTGTTAAACATAGAATCCCAGACTGGTTGTGGTTAAGGGAGGAAGGGACCTTAAAGCTCATCCAGTTCCAACCCCTGCCACGGGCAGGGACACCTCACACTGGAGCAGGTTGCTCCAAGCCCCTGTGTCCAACCTGGC
>JBCJKH010056214.1:0-46290 GCA_039877255.1 Loriculus beryllinus
GAGGGGAGAGGGGTGGGGGGGGGGGGGAGGGGGGAGGAGAGGAGAGGAGAGGAGAGGAGAGGAGAGGAGATGAGAGGAGAGGAAAGGAGAGTGGTCTGAGCTGTACCATGAGATTCTTCCCTGAGATAAGATCAGGGTCATTTGGAAGGACTGCTCCTTTAGCAAGTCAAGGGAAGGGTGGTGACAGCAAGAGAGCTCCAGAGAGAAAAGAATGAGTAACTTCCATTGCTAATAATTTAACTTGTGTCTTCCACGGGCATAACAGTTTGTACAACCTACCCTACGGCACGGTGAGATGGGCCAACCCCTTGTACTAGTGCAGAGAAGGCATTTCTGATTTTTAAACCAAATCCCATTAAGGACACTCCTAAGCTGTACCCCCCTGCCAGCACCCTCTCAAGTGCTCAAAATCCCCTGAACCTGTCCCATCCAAGGCTTTTTCAGGAGTGTGACAGGGCCCAAGACTGCTCTCCACCTGCAGCAACGAAACAGCTAGCAGAGCCCCCCGAAAGTGCAGGCCTGCCGGGGTGAGAGCGGGGACCCTGCCTGGGGGATGCTGTCAGGAGAGAGGCCGGGTCCTGGCGCTGGCCTCATCTCTGTCCTTAGGCTCCCTCTAGAGTTTACATCAAATGAACCAAAGGTCTTAAACGCCTGGCTCCTGCCCGCGCTGAGTGCAGCTGCCTGCAGCGCGGGGCTTGCGAGCAGCAGCTCCCTGGCAGCTCCGGGCCTCCCTCGGCACTGCTCCCGTCCTGGGATGATGTCCCAGCGCCTTCCTAAGCTAAAATGGCTCTTTCCTCCCCGGCGGTCTCTGCTGCTGAACCTCACAGGGCCCTTATCATGCCAAGGGCTCCTGTTAAGCACGTTACAAACACCCCCAGGGCACACAGGTGATTTCTGAGGACCTGCACCTCGAATCTCACAGTGGCCTAACCTCACATCCCTCTAGAAAATTATCTGTTTGTCCAGAAAACTGGAGGTGTGGGGAAACAGCATCAGGTCAGTGACAACAAGGGTGGTGAGAAGCAAAATTCCTCAAGACTCTGGCTTTCAAAAGAGTCATGTCGTGCTCATACCATCTTCACTCTCAACACCGGAAGATGCAGCCCATGGAGGAGCTCAGATGTTATTCACAGTTTCCTCACTGCTTGCAAGAATCACAGAATCAACTGGGTTGGAGAAGCTCTTTAACATTACCATGTCCAGCTGTCACCCCAGCACTGCCAAGCCCACCACTAACCCATGTCACTGAGGGCCTCATCTACACGGTTTGTGAACACTTCAGGGATGGTGATTGCACCACTGCCCTGGGCAGCCTGTGCCAATGCCTGAGCACCCTCTCTGTGAAGAAATGGTTCCTAATATCCAATCTAAACCTCCCCTGGTGCAGCTTGAGGCCATTTCCTCTTCCTCTTCCCTGTCTTTATCTTTTCTTTAAATGCGTCAAACAACTCGGGGCTGTAACCAAAATTAGACAAGAGAAATTCACAGAACACATACTAATTCTGAATTTAAAACTAGAAGTGTTTTTCTTTGCTTATAGCAGGCCAAGTACTTGTGACACTGATTTCGCATGGGGAAGAGAAAAGAAATTAAGCAGAAAATCTCATCTACTAAAAGTTCAGTTTTCAAAATGCAAGCGTTGCTCCTCATTCACAACAGGAATCTCTTCCTCACACGAACAGAGGTTACTCAGCTTTGGGTTTAGGATATTATGGCTGGTCCAGTGAAACTTCATCTGTTACAGAGCAGATGGATACCTGCATCTATTCTGCACACTTCCCCATCCACCAGCCCAGTACCCCCTTTGCTCTGCTGCCCTCCGCCTCCCCCAAACATGTTTCCCTTCTCCAGGGTGCTGGAACGAGAGACTTTAAAGCTCACCTTGAGCAGCTCACCAATGCTTACATGCCACAGCACAGTAACCAGGCTGTTGGCTGGTTGTAATTCCTAGTGGTTACGTTAGCCAAACAGGCCTGCTTCAGCAACATCCACACATAAGCCCTTCCTTTGCATGTATCCCAAATGCAGCACAGAAGTTCCCTCATCCATTCATTCTATGCCTCAACTTGCATGTATTTCTAACATACAGAAAAATCAATCACAAAGCAATCCTAATATCTAACATTGCTTTGAAAATGACTGTTGAAGCAGACAATTCTGTAATTCCTTTCTATCCATCCTTAAGTGTCTGCAGAGATGTGCATTATTAGTTTCATCCTTAACCATCTAGAGATAGCTGCTCCTGCTAATCAGGCAAGTGCGTACTGACAAAGCGCAGAAAGGAGCAGAGACCTGACTATATTTCAGAGGGAAGGTGGAGTAAGGTTGCATATGAAACTGAAGTGCTGATGTGCCCACAATTTTGCAATGAAAGGGAAATACAAAACAGGAGATCTTCCTGTTAAGTGTAACTTGCTTTTTCTGTATAGCTGTCCAAGTACGGAGACAATCTCTACAAACATGAGAGCTCCATGTCCATACATATTCGAACTGTAAAGAACAGCCAACAAGCTTACAGTGCATTTGCTCTGGGAGGACTTCTTACTACATTTTGTAAAGGCAGTCACAAAAAGTGACTTGGAAGGAAAAAAGTAGGTGTTCACATCACTTCATGGGTTTCCTATGGGCCTGTGAGCCTGTCAGCTAAAGCTTGAAGGAGAATCCCAGCTATTCCTTTCTGCCACCAGATCCGGTCTGCAGAGCTGAGCAGAGGAAGAAGAGATTCAGCTAGAGAAGAGGTTGGTAACTGAGATAAAGGTCACTGCCACCTTCTCCAACTAATGAAGACTGATTCTAAAGACCAGAAGAGCACCTTTCCACTTTGGCCCTAAGCAAACATGTTTTGCACCCAAGCAATTTGAGGGGCTGCAGAACCAAAGAATCCCACCTGCCATCGGTGCCCATCTGACTGGGAGCTATTGCAGCCTGAGCTCCCAATGGTCCTTCCTGCATTGCTGGAGGCACACAGCATTGTTGCTTGGCCCCACCAGCAAATCCACAGTCAGCTCAGCTCAACCCAAAACTGCTTTTCAGGGAGAAACACTGACTTGAGGCTCTGCATTGCACCAGTGCTCATTTCCATAGGGCTTACAAGAACCTCCATTATTTTTTTCACTTAACTACTCCTTTTGTCAAACCTTAGTGAAGTTGACCAACAAGCTTAAACATTATTTGTGGGTGACAGCAGAGAGACAGACAACATGGCAACTCCTACGAGCATGCCTTCCCTAAAACTTCAGGCTAAGAAAGTCCTGTGAAGTGCTTTATACAACACCTCTGCAGATCCAGCTGGCTGTGCAGCTCCTGTGTGCCTCACACGGATGCAACCTCACATGGATGCAAAGAAAGATCCTGCCTTGTGCTCCTGTTGGAAGACAGTGAATGTGTCTGTTTTTCACAGGTCATGAAGCCTGCTGGAGAAGCCCAAGTACAATGCACACTGGTAACAGCAAACTTTGGCATTTCTCTTACTTCAATGCCATTCAAAGCAGATACTGCTCCTTTTTCTCCCCACTTCGGATTCTGACTGTTCAGAAAAAGCCAAAGGGAGGAATTGCTTTTCTTCAGTAAGTTCTTGAAAACAGGCTTTAAGCAACTTCCTTCCTTTTCCCACAAGACCTAATTGTCTGCCAGTTCATCACTGTTAACTCAGCATCAAACTCAATTATTTTAAAGCAGGGAGTGGAAAAGATCTAAGACCCAAGTGATGAGTCAAAAAGCAAAGACTACATGCATGTACTAGGAAAGCACTGCAAGAAGGAGACTTTGAAGCTTGTGGATTTGACAGACTATTTCAGCACCTTTGTTAAACCCAGAATTTGCTTCTTCATTAAGGACACCAATTATTCATAATTTTATTTAACCATATACTAATAGATATTATATTTATATCCCTTTTTAAAGGAAAAGAAGAATAAAAAAGCATGTAAATTTTCAACTACCTTTACAACACAGAATTTAGACCCTATAATTTTAAGTAAGCCTTGCCACCCTTCTGTATTAATCAGTGGTATGCAGTGAACCACATTCATGTTTAGCACTTCTTTTTTAACTCTTCTCCTAATAGCAATTTAGAATTTGTCACTATAAATACTGATTAGTGCCAGGCACACAGTGTAATGTTACTGAAAGCTATGCTAAAGAAAAATAAATCAAACAGCACTACAGGGAAGACAGAATACACAAAGCCCTAACTTTAACAATTACCTTGCCTTAAATCAGATCGGCGGCTCTTACTGCAGTGACTTAACAGCACTTTCACAGTCACATTCCCATCAAACATTAAACTGTTTATCTAAAAGCTGCAGTATAGATTTTTCCCTTGCCGTAAGGAAGGAAAGTTGTAAACTTTCTGACTCACAAGTTTTATGAATCTACAATGTTTCCACTCTGTTTAAACGAGCTGCAGACCTCCACAAGCCATTACAATTCACGCATTCCAGCTCAGCTCCACAGGGATGCTTGCCATTTTCCATTACATAAGCTCAGGCTGGAGAGCCCCGTTAGGAGCACTGCCATCCCCGTGCCTGCCCTCCCCTTCACATCCTCTCTCATCAGGCACGGGGAGCCCTTCCACAGGATTCCAGGTTTCAGGGTTTGGGAAAGCGAGGGCTGTTTTTATTACAGCAGCATTCAGAAAGTGGCCCCGTTATGCCAGGTGTTTTACAAGCACAGTAGCAAGGGAAGTTCTTTGCCCTGGAGGGTTTCTGCCTTTGGTAAGAGAAGGTTAATAGGCAGGTTAAGCAAGCAAGGTTTGGGGGGGCGAGAATGGGGCATGCCCCCCCTCCCACCCAAGTGGAATATAGAGAACTCAGACTAACGTTGAATAAAGAGAGCATACTGGACACTCACAGTTGCCCTTTCTGCCTTTAAAGTAAAAAAAACCCAACAAACCCTTCATCATAATTTCAGTCAATTAAGTCTCACAAGCATCCAGAGGTATCCAAAACAAAAGCAAACTTAACAAGTTTTTCTTGGGTTTGAGAAATGTTATGAGAGCTCCACACTAGTCAAACTTTGCTCTCTCTGTCAAAAGACAGCAAGTGGATACACATATGAAAGTAATAAACCCTACTCCCATTCTTCAAGTGCTTAAAGCAGTCATGGCACTGAACGAACACTCAAAACTGCATTTTAAGTACAAAGGGTGGGAGGATATTCGCAGAGGACTGACTGTAGCCAAAGGCACTAGTTTCTCCTCACTCTCATTAAAAATTGATGGAAGGGGAGACTTTTGAAGATGGTGATTCACAGCTAAGCTCCTCTCTCACTCTTGTCTCCTCCTCACCTGAACTGAACACTGACACTGATGAACTCCATGGGTTACAGGACCACTTGGGGAATACTGCACTCCCACGGCAAAGTTTTTACCTCTTTCAATAGATTTGCTTCTAATAGCATCAGCCAGAGTATCAGGAAAGCTAGCATCATTGTGCAACCATCCTTACTTCATCTGAACACTGGCAGGGTATTTAAGAGCTCACTCTCGCTCTAATTATTTCAGTTTGCAGATAACTTGGCTATTTTAATCTACAACCACCATTTCAAGGCATGCTCTGCAAAGACTTACATATTGGGAACACTCAGAACTTCCATCAGGCACAACCAGAAGTTACTAAGCTCCAACACTTAACACATTAACACTTAAATAGTGTTAAAGATGTCAGACAGGAGTTTATCAGATGGCACAAACCACAGCTACATCATGCCATCTTTCAGTTCACACTGGGTACCCTCCTGCTTGGCATATGGGGCTGCAGAAGCGGGGAAGAAAGCTCAAGTCTTGCTGCACTGGAGCAAGTGCAAGAAGCAACTCACTTCAGGAGATAGAAATTACCAGCTTTACCTATAAGGGAATATTGTTAAGATTTCCTGCTCCTCTGCCACAAGGCATGCTTTCTCTAGTGACAAAGCAGGGAGAGAGCACTGGGCTGTTTTTCTGTCCAGCTCTGCTTTAGGCAAGTAGATACAACACAACAATAAATGTACCCTAGAGATACTGGCATTTCTATACTAGGATTCCTTTAAATGGGCTTCCAATTTCAAACATTTTTAAGAAAGAAGCCAGCATAAACAAGACTGTAGAAGAGCCCCTGACTTGTTTCCTTCTTGCATCCTCCATGCAAGCCTTCCATTCTGTACGCACACTTGTCAGGTGAGGGACAGGTCAGGGGGAAAACAACAATTTGGGAAGTTTCAGCAAAAACACCTTTCGCAACAGTCGCTGGCTAATCACTCACTATTTTGTTTCCAGGACCTTTGCCCATTCTCACTAAACTCATTCTGTTTGCAACTGCCCTTGGTTGTTTGCTCGCAAAATATGCTGTCACCGTGCAGCACTGAGAAATTCCTAGAGAGTTCAGTGAAATTGTTTCTATGACCCTGCATTACAGTACTCTGAAGTTTAGATAGTCCTTCTTGGACACTGAACACTGCTCCACATCCACCACCCACATACAAGAATTCTCTCTTTTGGCTTCAGTTCAGAACCAGTACAATCTGTCTGTTTGGGGTTACTTACAAGTTTTAGCATCTGGTTGGAAATACGGAAAGGTAGGCATTTCTCTGGTTTAGGGGGTTGTTGGTTGGTTGGCTGGTTGGGTTTTTTTCCCTTCAGAAATCCTTTTGCTCCTTCAGAAATCCTTCCTCAACAAGACTGTTGAGTCTTCCATTAAAAAAAACATAAAACAAAATAAAGGCCCAACACAAAATAAAAAGCTGGGCTTCATTTTCTGTACAGGCAAAACCTGACAGGTAACTATCACATAGACATCTGTACTTACACAAGTAGGAGTAAGACAGATTAACAGAAGTAGGGAAGAGTGTGTAGGAAAGTACAACATGAATGATTCTCATTGATGTAGTGGAACAGAATTGAAGCAAAACTCCTGATGTTTATATCTTCAATTGTAATTCAAGCAAGAATCAGTAGTCTCTCTTAGTTGTTTTTACAGAGCAAGCATAAAAACTCTGTAACTAGAAAAAGGACTCCATGAAAGTAAATAAAGTTCTCAAAGAGAATATCTCCATGTTTAAATCTTATTTAACTCACCAGAGTAGATGTAGTGATGGGACTGGGGTTAAGCCTTCAGTACCCACATTTCAGTGTTTTGTGCACTGTTAAGAACTAAACCAAATTCCTGAAAACACTCCCCAGCAGATTATAAATATATCTATGAGGTTAGATCAAGAGCTGAAACTAACTGGTAAGGGTTCCTTTGAGGTCTTTACATCAGTTACCGAAAACCAACCTCCAGGGTAGAGCATACCTTTATGCACAACCTAAATAAAACCCCACCTCATCGACTACTCAGTAATGGGGGGAGGCAGGAAGAACAGATGCAAGAATTTCAGATATTTGTTAATTGCTCCTTATTCTATCCTAATAAAAAAATGTTTTCCTACGCCCCAATGTTTACTTAAGGTCACCATTTTAAATAAACCTGATTGAGTGGCACAGAGAAAACTGAAGTCCAAAGGTTGTTCTTTTTACACGGTGCACTGACCCCTACTCTCATAATCAGCCATAAACATTTACGAGAGTTCGTCATCAGCTTGCTGAGACAACACATTTTATCTGGTTTTCTAGAGCCACATATCAATAATCACCAAGATGCTTTCCGTAACACTGAATCTAGCATCTTCTCTTTCACCCCACATCCCAAAAGGTTTCTTGGCGGTGTGTGTTTAGCAAGTAGCTAGTTTTTTAATAGACGTAAGAAAACAAGAAGACTGTGAAATGCCTTTTCTTATGCAAGGATTAAATTCAGAACAAACTTACCATAAAAGAAGAAAATGGTAGAGAGCTGAAGTAACACAATTGACATTCATTACTGCCATCTTAGTTGGGTACATTTCCTGAAATAAGCACTTACCTGTAATAGACGAGGAGCAAACCCTTTTCCCTGTATTTCCCTTTTGTTCCTATACTCCTCTAACCACTGGTTTTAAAGCCATCAGTTGTTTTTGCATTCATAAATATCCTCATCGTTATTTAACCAAAAGTAAGATTAAACTGTCAAATCTAATATTTTCTAGGAAAAAAGCATTGATATGCTAAAATAAAAATCCTCCTTTGTATAAAGAGTGTTTTAATGCATTAGATCCCCTTTCCCTCCCTCTGACACCCAAACTAATCCTTACCAGCTGCACATGGCTAAGTTCACCTCACCTAGCTAATGCACCTCACCTAGCTAATGTATTTTTACATGTGGTTTAAGTTACATTTTCAGCCTGAACAGACAACTACTGTGTGCTAGAAATAAAAATGAATCTATTTTTCATAGCATCATTATGATACATACAACTGGTGTGTGCCCAGACTATGTACTTGGAAACTGGGGAATGGTCCCTTCCTGGTACTGTCCATTCTTACAGGAGCCACGTGAAAGTCTGAGGATGAAGACACTCTGACCACCTCCTTCATGGGGGTCCAGCAGTGGAAAAAGCCATGTCTCATCTATCTTGTCTATAGCAGGACAGTAGGAGGACAGTAGAAGGAAGGGAAGTTTTGTGATACTCTCCTCTGCTTGCCCTTATTAAGGATTCCCCACAACTCCTCCCTGCCATGAGGTCTAACTCTCAGTTATTAGAGAGCTGTATCTTGTTCTGTAGTGGAAATTAAGTTGTGAATAGTCTGTATTGCTGCATGGAGCTGGTTATTAAAGAAATCTCAGGACAGATGAGCAGAGCTGGGTATCTGAACAATAAAAGGATTTCTTAAGAGAAATGAACTGCTTCTACATTAGCTTATTTTTAAAATAAGCTTCAAATTTACAGGAGTATTAACTACATATTTCATTGCTCTTATATTAAACATTTACTGTGCCTAGACACCACCCATTTACTTGGAAGCTTGTAGGGAAGAACTGTTACTTATTCTAATATTGTAGTTCACAACCCACAGGTATAACCTTTACCAAGACTGCAAAGAAAATGGAAGCACCAAGCACATCCAAAGTGAAACCCTACTTTGTTTAAGTACAGCTCATATGAGCACCAAACGCAACTGCCCAAGTGCAAAAATTACTCATTTTCTCTGTACTCACTTTCCAAATAGTTTGAGAAAGGTTCTTTCGTTAACACAGCCACCTCCCTATCACTTTCATCTGAAGTCAATGCAATTCCCAGTGAAAGCTTCCTAAGAGAAAGTATCTCTCTGGAGTTCTCTTTCCCATTCCCTCACCATTATTCAGTTTCTGACTGTAGTTTTGCTATTTCTCAGTGACTATGTATACACTTCATTAGATCAACAACTGACTCACTGCAATGGATTTCCTACTTGTATTCACCATTCCCTCTTCTTTCAGCCCTGGATCTACTTCATGTCCCTCCTTACTCCTTCTTGTGAACAGTGGGTCTACTGTTCCATGACAGAAATGACAGTACAAGCACACTTTCACACCAACAAATCCTGTATTATAAGGACTTTAATGTCTGTGAATGCTTAGACCTAGAATTTAAATAAACAGATGGGGAGAGAGAAGACCTAACTATAGACTGCTACCATTTAAGGAGCTGAAGTTTAAGAAGTCACACAAAATAATCTCCATAACTCAGGGATAACATTTCTCTTGTTCTCACTGTAGTAATTACCAACTCAATGAGGATCAGATTTTCCTCCTAGCACATACATTACTTAAAAGACCAGGGAAACACATTTCTTTTGCTATTTTTGCCCCCAAAATAGAGACAAATGCATCTAAAAACCAGTTTTTAAAAAGCAGTTTCCATTTACACAGTACTAATGGTGTAATATATTCCCTGTAAGATATAACTTCTAAGCATTTATATGTGAGTGTCACTATATGCTTAAAGAAGTACAGGAAAAGCTATGCTGCAACTGAAATTTGTACCAGTACTGTTACAAAACAGTGTACATGTCTACTTAATGATAGCATTTTCTTTCTTCACTTATTCGAGAGGTTTTTTTCTTGGTACGTCATACCTGAAAGCAGATACACAGAGCTGAAATTCTTCTCCAGTTTGCCCAGGAGCACAGTAAGAAAGCAGTCAGATGAGAGAGAGGTCACATCTTTAGAGCTTTGGTCATACACCACCACTTCCTGCTTGCAATCAATTTCAATCTGAAACACACGTAGTTCAGAATAAGATGTCAAGGAAGAAGATGATTACAAGCACCACATTATCACCCACCTCAGGGTTCCCACGTATTTGCTATGCAACAGCTCAGATACAGATTTCTTACGCAGCTGTATATAAACCAGTTTAAAATAAAAACTTAATATGTCTGATCAGATTTAATCCCTTTGAGACTTTGCAAATTGATTATTTGCTCCAAGTTGAAGCACACTCTGTAAACTTCTGCTATTAGATAGTTTTATGTCACTTGTAAAATGCTTCACTTTTAGCTAGGTTGCTTGGTTAGTTTAAAAACTAAGATTTTTAAAAGAAGGCCCTACCTCAGTTTCTGCTTTGGGTTTTTTGTGTATAAAGACACTTTAAACTGCCTAAAGCCATACACATTTTAGCCATCTACAGAACTTTATATATAAAATATGCTTTAGATAACACCATCGTCTTCAGTTTTTAACATGTTAAAGCAAGAATATAGTAGAGTTTTTTTGTACCCAAAATATTTGAAACAAGCACCAGTGGATTAAGAAGAAAAAGAAACCCAAACCTCACACACAGATACACATTAAGTTTAAACAGCTCAGCTGTTTTCTTTTCATTGATAACACCATTTAAAGAGAAAAGAAACAAAACAAAACTAAACCCCCTGACCAAACCAAACAAACCCAACAATCAAAACCCATCAAACTCCTCACACAAAAAGCATTTTTAACAGAAAGTAAAAGCCAGGATTGACAGAGCTATGGTTTCTTTGAAAACTGTATGACCACTTTCTAAGCAATCCCCACCACCACAGACCCTAAAGAATCCTTCAAAGTTTAGAAGGAGAATGTTTCCTGCCTTAATGACATACATTTTAGGAACTGGGCTTTGACAGACACAAAAGAATGCTGAGAGCATTCTTTCTGAGTAATTTCTAAATTCTTCCCCATTACTCTGTTACTTACGGAAAACTGGGCTACAAAGAATCCCAAAGATAAACTTAGCAGTAACCAAGAGCCTCTTACATCAGGTAAGAGCTCAGCAAACCTCAGTTCCTTAGTTTTGCGTTTTTAAAATGAAATACCTAAGGAAAAACTACTACAAGTTGCCTTCCAGGCACTCCTTTAAACACATACAAGGAATAAGAGGAAAATGACCCCTACCTTGTGTTTTGCTGAATGCTGAATGAGCTCTGTAATCAAAACTTTGTCCTGCTGCAGCCTCCGCTTCATAAGCTTGGAGCAGTTGATGTTGATGGCATCCAAGATGTGGGACGTATTGTATTCCACAAAGGGACGGCTATCAATCAGCAGCAATTTTTCTGTACCACTCTCCAGCAAAGCCACCAACTTCTCGGCGACAATGAGTTGAGTGCTGATCATCTCATTGGCCATGACAACAATAAGGCCTCTTTCACCACCTCCCTCTCTAATTTGCTGCGATGATGTAATGGCTGTGTACTCAAAGACTTAGCCACACCATTGTACTAGAAGTGTATGAGGTCATGCTGGTAGTGACTGGCAAAAGAAAAGTTAAACCCATTTTCAGAAAGAGCTCTTCAACTGAATGTCTCCTCCTGCTTCCAGTTGATGTGCCGTTACAAAGGGTGCATTCCACAAAGCAGCCCCTCACATCTGATTCATCGGGAGATGACTATGGAGTAGCCATTTTACAATTCAAACAAAAGATGCTTTCTGGTGGCTGCTGCATTACATCATTCTTTACCTTTGCTCCCACCCATCAGCTTTACACCGGACTAAGAGCCTGTAAGAAAGGGAAGATGAAAAAAATAAATAAACCACAAATCAGATGGGGCCACGCAAGTTTGCAGAACAAAACATTCAACTCTGAGGCCAACTGCACAGTGGTCTGTACCATATAATAAATACGCTCCTGAGAAGTTCCCCTCTTTGCTGTATATGCCAAACACCTAGAGAGAGCATTCGCAATTGCAGTCTCTGAATCTATTCCAATGATCTTGCCTGGACAATTATCTTGATTTCAGGCAACATACCATGTCTTAATTACGGACTCTTTTTGCCACTAGCTCTGCCTCTTCACAAGACTTTGTTAGAATATAATTAAGATATACTGCCCTAAATCATGCATTCCTTTCAATAGCAAAGCTAATTAAATGTGTTTCAGTACTTCACTTAGTAAGAAGCTGTAAAATTAACTAAGATACATTTTTAAAGTTTAGCGCCTTGGAAAGTATTTCACAATCCGGCACTGTGAATCGGGGAACTGAAACTGTGTAAAAGAAGGGACAAAACTTACGTCCACCTCTTTTCTTTAAGAATGTGGTTGAAGAGAAACTAGAATAAGAAGATTCTACAACAAGACACAAGCATTTTATTTGAATTAACCACCAGACATGGAAATGGAGGCCTCATGAATACACTACTGAAAGGTAAAGCAGCGAGTACTGTCTCTGGACATTCTGGAGCAGATGGGACATTAGAGTCACAGAACAGAATCATAGAACAGTTTGGGTTGGAAGGGACTTTCAAAGATCATCTAGTCCAACCCCCCTGCAATGACCAGGAGCATCTTCAACTACATCAGGTTGCTCAGAACCACATCCAGCCTGGCCCTGAATATCTCCAGAGATGGTGCATCCATCACCTCCCTGGGGAGCCTTGTGCCAGTGTTTTACCACCCTCACTGTAAAAAGTTTATTCCTCATGTCCAGCCTAAACTTCCCCTCTTTTAGTTTAAAACCATCACCCCTCGTTCTATTGCAACAAGTGCTGGTAAAAAGTCTCTCCCATGTTTCTTATAGTCCCCTTTTAAGAACTGAAAGGCTGCAATAACAAGACAAGCCGTCTGTTCAGCTGCCTTAGTCACCAACTCCAGCATCAGGGGACAGCTGAGATGGCAGAGCCCACAGGTTAGAGTCTGTCCATGAAAGGACAAGCCTGACAGAGTTCCTCACCTTGTTAGCGTGGCAAACTAATCTGTACTCAGATCAGTGCAGGGTAAAGTCAGCAAGAAACCACATTTCAGTTTGCATGTCTCACACCATCACATTCCCTTTCCCTGTCAAGGGAAACAATTTTAGGTCAGCAGAACCTCTTGTACAAGGTAGTGTGCCTTCAAGCAACTCTTATGTTAGTTCTGGCCCATGCCACCCAACCTATGACCCAAAAAGCCTTTCTACCTCTGCCTTCTCCTGGCTGGAACAAAGCAAAATAACACAACTGTCATAAAACTGAACTGGCCAGATGAAGAAAACCAAAATCTATTTAATTAACACCCCTGAGGCAGTAAAGCATTTGTGAACAGAAGCAAGTTATGAGGCTATGTTTTCCTGGATTCTTAATGCATATACAGGTATATATGAAAATAGAGACTTCAAATATTAATAAATATTTCAACAGGTTCAGATGGAAAACTTAGATTTTACTTATTGTCTTGACTTGCTGCTCCAGTTTGAAATGTTTGCTATCTATCTTAATTGCAACAGAAGTAATGAATTCAAACTAACCTATAGATAGTTATTGAAAGTCCTGTTAGAGCAATAGGTCAGTTCTGTTAAGCAATGGGAAATCCCAGGTCAGCAGATGTTTTACTGATTAAATACATTATACAGATCTACATAAAAAAATCTTAAATAAATTCTGAGAAAAGTGCAACCTTCACTTGAACAACTCGAAAAGGAAACTGAAAGAAACTTGTTTGGTTAAGAGTTTCATGTAGCAACTCAAAACCACCAGGTTTCACATAAACAGCCATTAGGTTAACAAAATGTGATTTTCTCTTTGCCCTGATTCTAGTGCTTCAGAGCTGGTGCTTTTAAGTTTGCCCAGATCAATGGAAGCGTACAGCAGTGAAATGCATGTTGCTCTAAACTACAAATATTATTGGAAAAATTACTACCCCAAGCCTTAATTAAACCTAATTTTAGAAAAACCTTATCTTTACAACTTTATTCTCAGGCATAGCCCCCCTCAAAGAGCAGTCACTATATACTGGCCTGAGGAAGGTATTACAAGACCATGGCATTATGCAAGGGGGAGAAGTGAAACTTGATAGTTGTGTCCATTTTTTTCCAGAGAGAAAAAAAATGTTCTACTCTTTTTTAATTCTTCTTCTTTCTCTTAACATGTCCTGTCAGGAATTTTGATTCTCTTTTATTTGTATCAACGACTGCCAGATACCAAACCCACTGAGTTCAATGAAAACTTTTCCACTGGCTCTAGTGGGAATTGGCTCAAGCTCCTTTGTAAGCTAGACAGTTTGTTCATGAACTAGACAGTTTGTTTTGATGGGTAAATTGCTGACTTAAAGTCCAAGTAATAACAGGAAAATAAAGCAGCTGAGAAACTACAGAACTCTAAACCAGAGGCTGTTAAAAAGATGTAATCTTTATTCTGCAACTTTCAGTTTGGTTATATCTCTAATCTTCTAAATGCTTACTGCTCACTGTCTCAGCCTTCACTCTCATGTGATGGAAGTTTGTTTCAAAAAACCCTTAAAAAGAACTCAAACCCGTCATATACGGTGAGTGGGGAAAAAGCATGTAAACAACCTAACACGTGGGCCACCAGTCAACAATCCTTTTAGATAGCACTATTACCTTTACATATGTGTTAGGTTTCTGAAAGCATTCTGCCCATGGCTTGAAAGTAGAAAACTTAACAGAAATGTCACTTCAGGTTACTGTGATTGAAATCCTATTTTGACAGGAACAGCTCCATTGGGCAGGGGAGGAACAACATTTTTTTTCAATTATGGAGTTTCATTTTGTTTTAATTCTCTTTCTGGTCCTATCAGACTTTGGGACTTTTCCTTGGGACCTATCTAAACATAAGAAACTGGCAGCCTCTTACTTCAGCTAAACACTAGAGCTCTTCTCCCCTTCCTGGTGACTGCTCTTGTCATTTAGCTACTGTAAGGTGTTGCATGTTTCATTCCTAATCATAGTTTGTAAAAACCTAAAATTCAATTTCTTGAGTGTTCTCTTTCTGCAGTGCTATTTGTGACTTAGATCACAGTGGTATGTATTGACACCACAGTGTCTCATAAAATGATGCAGTATAATGAATGCTTTGCCCTAAATAGGTCATTACATTGGTGATCTTCAAGCTAGGAAACCGTCTTAGTCATAGGATGTTCTACACTGAAATCAGGATTACAGAAAAGTGATCCTGAATCGAGCTATGGGAATACTGCATGAAGTCACATATATACTGGTAACACTGCACAGCTTCTTCCTCCTTGCAGATGGACTGGAACATGGCACTGTTTTATCTTTTAAAGAAGAAACCCAAACTTTTAACTCACTGTAAAACCAGAAAGACCTGTTTTACACTTGCCAAGTGTTTTCAGCTTTTCCATACCAAAACAATAAAAACACTACTACCTTCCATACAAGCAGTAGTGAATTTCCAGCATGTGTCTGTAACACTGCTGCAGAACTACAGGATCTCTCTTTGCCACCATCCCAAATGGCTCAGATGGAACAAAGCAGGCAACCACTTAACTGTAAACTTGGCACTAAAGTTGTGTGTTTGATTCTTCAGTCAAAATAACTCATATTTTGTATGCACTACTAATTTCACTGCTACGATTTTGAGTCCAAGCAATTCCCTTGCATCATAGCAGGACGGGTTTTTTAATTATCTCAGTCTGTGGCTCATATAATAGCAACTTTTTTTAAAGAGGCAGATGAAGAAGAACGTATTTTTAAAACTCTCAGAAGGATGGCTCTAATTCTACCTCAGGTAAGGAACTAGGAAAGAGCTTCTAGAAGCCTTGCTACAATCTCTGAAAGACTGTCTACCTCACGTAAGAAGATAACCTTGAAGTTGGACTTTGGTGTCACAATCACTCAGCAATTGTGTTCCCAGCGTCACCAATGCCTGCTTTGTCAGGTGCATACAGCAATGCTCCCACATACGTCAGTGCTGCATGGCTTAACGCCAGCCTAATAACTTTACAGCACCTGGACATCAGAAGGTCCTGAAGGGCAGCTCTTGCATAGTCAGCTTGAGACACCCGAAAGTTGATCTTTTTAAAACCTTCTGCTTTTCCTACTTTCTAGAAGCAAACACATGCACACATGAGAAAAACACTATCTGCCCCTATAGCCAAGCTTCCATCCATGTTACCCAGAATGGGTACCAGCATAAAAAAGAAACGCAAAAGCTGAATCAAAACGCAGAGTCAGGAGATCCTGAACTGCAGGAAACATGCCACTGCTAGCACATCAGCTGTTTTCAAAGGAGTATTTGGCTTCAGTGCTACTTAGCTGGGAGCTGACAGTGGTTCAATATCTGGTGCCAATACCATACCAGTCCCTATCATCACAGCCGCAGGTGATACTCAATGAACAAGCTGCAAAAACTCCTGCATGAGAAAGGAACTCCTGATCAGAGTATCACAGGATGAATTCCCACTCCTGCAAGATTTCCCCCCACCCCTCCCCACCATCTATGACAGCCACAGCATTCCCTCACCAGCCTCAGAAAGACAGAAATAAAAGTTGTTCTGGAGAGATGCTTGTAACCTATGCTACCAGCAACTGAGTGACAACCAAGGAGAGCCAATCCTTCCTCAAGCTGCTACTTAACCCAAAGTGTCTACGGAGTACAAGGGAAATAAGATTTTTAAGTGGAAGAAATGGCTATAATTCTTCTGAATTTAGCAAGCAAGCCAATAAATTCCAGATCGACAACTGTGTGATAAAGTGCAAAATCTGGGTGAAAAAATGTAGCTGAAGTTACAATAAGCCTATGTCTTGCCTGCCATTGTGCAGATCACACAGGAATGAAATTACAAATGATTGTGATTTAAGAGCCCTGTTAACAAGGGCTCGTGTTCACAACTGAGGGGAATGAGGGTGTTTTGGCTTTTGAGGTGATTCAAGTAAGTGTCATCATCTCGTAAGCACATAATTTTCTCACACTGATTGAGGGGGGTTGAAGAACACAGACTTTCCCCTACTCTACCAAGCACACTCCACTTTAGTGCAAGAGAGAAGAGCAGTGAGAAAGTCACTCAAATAGAAACACATTTTTAATATTTTTAAGTCTCTTATGTACCGTGTTCATAAAAGAAAAGCAGTTGTAAGAATTTCTTGCTGTTTTCCTTTGCTTATCCCTATGATCAGAATGGCTGCTCCCTCCTCTCCTACTTTCAGCGCATCTGCACTTTAGATCTATGTAAGCAGTCAGAATGGATAGTACCAATTTTTGTTCCTTCTCCAATCTAAAGAGTGATACACAGAGAGACAGAATCAGAAAGAAAATCAATTTCCCATACATAAGCTGCATAAAAGACCCCAGTTTAGAGTTTTAAACTCACGTAGTTTCTACGCCTACTACACCTACCTCTAAGATAGTTGGGCTAAGCAAGATGAATGGACCTTCCATTTGGACAACAGTAAGATACTGCTTTTTATATAAATAGTGATATTTGAAATAATATGTGTTCTACCACCAAACCCAAACTAAAACCAAAAACCACACCATCAAAACATTTTGCTGACCTACTCAACATAGCCCTCAAATACGTGCAACGCTCTTGCAAGAATCACCCATGTACCATCACCGACTGTAAGCAATAAGCCAGATTGCCATCACTTGTGTTTACCAAGAAGCCAACCTCTTTGACATTTAATGTGGAAAAATAGACATTTATTATGTATTATAGCAGGGAAACCTGATAGAATGTGAGCTCATGAGAAGTGTTAGAACATGCTGTTGATCTGTTACATCACTGTTCAACAGCTCAGAGACTTTATCTAGGGACTCCCTTCTCCACCCATACAAGCAAGCTCTTTTCATTTCAAAACACTTTTTCATTGCAGGTTCACAGCATATAGCTCTGTGACACCAAGAACAAAAGCTTACCTAATTCACTCCAAACAAATGCTGTAATATGTAACATTCTTAGTTTCAATATTGCTTGGGATACCAGGCAATCAGGAGAAGTGTAAATGGATTTTTAGAAGATGATTCTAACTGTATGACTTCCAAGTCAAAGCAAATGAAATTTCTGGACTACTTTTACATGAATTCATCATCATTTCATGTCAAAAACAATTACTCACCTATGTATAAGTCAAAATCCAAATGGGCTGAACAGGACAGAGGGCGGTCCACATACAGAGGTCAGCAGAATGGAATACCTAAACATAGTTGAGGGAAAAAAAAGATCCTTATTACAAGACAAAAAAAATCCCGGAAAACAGATTTCACACTTTCAGTGCAGTCATTTCCTGTAGAAGTCCCACAAACATGTGAAAACCTAAGTGAGCAGAGTTTTATGAACGCTAGGCATTAGTTTACATGGAAAGGGTCTGAAAGCGATGTTATACTGATTTTCTAAAAGAAAAGAAAAAAACCTACAGCAAATCTCTCAACTACCTTTAAAAAGGTTGGAGACACTTAAATAAAAACCAAACCAACAAGCAAAAAAACCCCAACAGATATCAGCCTTCCAAGCAATTTGATACATTTTCTTGCTAGAAAACTAATCTGTAACTAGGACCTATGGGTGAAGCACTTGCATGAATTCAAGGAAGTTCCCACACTATCACTCAGTGTCTGTTAATATAGGAGACTGCCATATCTAAGTCTGACTACAACTATATTTTTCACAAAGACCAATGAAAACAGAACATCTCAGGTAATTAATCCCACCTCCCCACACACTAGAAAAGTCAACACTGGAAACTGGTAACACTGGCGTCAGCAATCATTACGTATAGTCATACCCATACAACTTCTATACAAAGTACCTGCTGTTCCTAGGTGAACAAATTAAATTACAACCTTTACATGAGGAAGTAAAAATAAACACATTAGTGTCGATTCCAAACTGTTTCCTGGGCAGCTAAAACCAAGATTCAAATCATCACAATCAAGAGATGACAGCTCCGCTTAATCACTGTAATATAAACCATGGTAATAAATTATTGCCAACCACTGCTTTATTACGAAACCCAGGAGTGGCTCCCAACCAAATAGTAAACTGTATGACAACCACAAAGAGCCACTGTAGCAGAGGGCTGAGCACATTACAAGAGTCATATCCCACGTCACCTCGCAAGAAAAGGAGCTACAAGAATCACCTCTCTGTCTTTAGGCAACTGCTTTAAAACCCCTGCCAACGCCAACAGCAGAACATGAGGCTAGAGCCCTTCAGACAGGTAATGAAAGAGTTTGCTTCCCAGAACATGCTCTGCTCACTGGGATGGAGACCTTGTCTGGGACCTGTGTGTTTGTCCCTAAGGTGTTCCAGGCTGGGGATCCTCACTTGCCCACCATTACCATACAGGTGTGAGTATGTGAGAGCAGCAGGGCAGAGAGGCGGATGAGAAGACCTGGTGGACTGTTGAAGATTGTGCCATGTCTTCCTCCCCTTGCCTGCCTGCGCTGGCAGACACCCTTTTGAGCCCAAGAAAAGGCTCTTTAGATCTCCCTTGCTCCTTCCCCTAATCCAGTGGCAGAAGCCTGGCAGAAATCAAAGGAGAATGGAGAGAAAACTCATCCTACTCACTGTATCTGTCGCTATCCCCTTTTCTAATATCATCCATGGAAATTAAAATTAACCTGGTGCTCAACATTGATTAGGCTAGAGACAAGACCCTATGATCAGACACCACCTTGTGACAGCCCAAGGAAACAAAATACTGGGACAAAAAGCATCTCCCTCTTTGATTCACATGCAGTTTCTGAAGTCTCTGAACACGGCAAGGTAGTCTTCACATTCACTGGTAGCTGCCACCCCATGCCTCTCCAAAGTCCTTACAAATAAAGCAGCTACCCCTTCAGGAAGCTATATACCATTTTTCCCACTTCAATAAATAGAAGCAAAACAGGTTTTTAAAGCAGTCCCCAAGAGCTCTCATTTCACCATTGGGCGCAATTAACTCTGCTGAAGAGCAGATGAAAACCGAAACATACACTTAATTTCAACACAGTTTACTGGAAGGAGGTATCACATTTTTAGAACAGGATCCACTCACGACTGAAGACCGAGCTGCTGCAAGTTCAGCCATAAGCATTAAGCGCATTTGGAAATTCCCTGGCAATGCTGTTAAAGGAACAGACATTTCCTGTAATTTTCAGAAACATTTTATATCTCCCCTCCTCCTTTTTAGCCTTGGTGGTAAGAAGGGGGAGGGAGAAAGAGAATACCATATTACCATTTAGTGAAATATGAATGAGCCACCCAAGTTTAAAGTGGAAACTTCAGCTACTCGTGCTTAGGAGAAAGTTTTTTAAAAAGCCTTTTTTCATTATGAGGCCAGGATTTTTCTGCTGACTTCAGGAAAAGAAATATACATCCTTTCAATTACAGTGAATTACAAAAGGATATAAACTTGCCTTTTTACATACTCCTGGCAAATAAGAAGTCCTCCAGGCCTTATTTAAATACCTTTTTCTATTTTCCAGAATTAGAAATGGAAGCCTTTTTTTCTCCTCTCTTGCTCAGGGCCTTCCCTATACTGCAGCTAAACACGCCTAACCAGTTGGGTCACATGGAGCTACAGAGTTGTGGTGCACCGAGCAAGCTAGAAGCCTTGTGAGAAACTGAACAGGCAAGCATGACAGCATCCTTGTAAGGACCACAGTACCTACCTCTCCTTTCCTAAAAGTTTAATCCTGTCCTTTCCATAAAATCTGATTTTATATGAATTAGCTGGTATAAAAATTACAAGATTTACAGTAAGTAATAAAATTATTTTATTTATTTATATAATCCAAGTCTGCAGAGAACCAACCCACAGCATGTAATGTAAGAATAACTACACTAAATTTTAACTGTAAGGCAGCTACCTATCCTTACAAACACAAGGGCTATTTGGGTCCGGTATACTAAATGGTGAAGATTCATCATTTAATTCTGACAATTGGCAAAGTCTATGCCTGCCATCTCTACCAGCAACTGCATTTTAGCTTTCAATTCAAAGACTCGAAGTACAAAAAAGGGAAAACTTTAAATGATTGAACCACTTCATAAATCCTCAAGCTGACGAAATTCCAGCATATCCTTACACTTTGTAGAATAAGACTGCTTCACGGCAGCTCCTTTTATAACACCAAGGTTTGCAACTACTACACAGTCAGCGCATCCCAAATTGACTGTGTTCTGTAGCTCTGCAGAACAGTATGAAAGGTGACTTTTGTATTTTACACGGTCATCTTCTTGCTGAGAAACAGATTAAAAGGAAGAGTACTCTGAAAAGCAGCACTAAATAAACATCAAGCATAGCTCTTTTAATAGTGCTACTTCTTTGGAAGACTTCAGATAATGGTTAGCCTTTAAGTTGAAGGCTTTGTGCCTACTGAGAGACCTTCAGAGGGAGACATTCAAATAATGTGGGTCTGCAAATATGGAGCTAAAATTTATAAAGAAGAAAAAAAAAGAAAAAAACAAACCAACTCTGATCTGCTTTGTGGTCACTGTATGATGAAAACAGAAGGTGGATCTGAAGCCTTCGTACAAGAACCAGGATGGATTAAAGGCAGAGGATAATGACGGTAATTTTATTAGGGAAATAAATCAGAATAGCTTCTGGGCAAGGCAGGGGTGAACTTCTTGCAACACACTTTTTAATGACTCTTCTCCTACATGAAATTGAATGACTAAAGATCACACTGACTCAATCTCCTTTAAGAACAGAGACTTGTAAACTTGCTTCCACAGTATGGTACGCTGGGAGTTAAAATGTTCTGGAGTTTCACCCATTTGAGGAAATGACACCAGCTCTCCCGGAAGGCAACAGGCACATTCAACCCCTTCACATTAGGGCATGAGAAAGTTTGGAAGGAATTTCTTTTTTTTTATTTTTTTTTTAATTTTTTTTAACTGTCAACATTAATACTTTGTTTCTTCCTGCTTGTGTCTGAAAATACAGTGCTGCACTGCACTGCATGCATGTCCTGTTAGCTGTACAGAGAAACATCTAGAAGTTTACAGAGAAAATACCTAACAAGTGATAATTAAATCTGTTGTCAAACTCATTTAAAAAGCCCTCTGCATGCTTAAAACATAATTAATATTGTGAGCAGTGTATGCTACACACTGAGAAAAGCACACAGAAGCATCTTCAGAAGGGATGCTGGGCCCAACAGAACACTGACATTACAGTTTGTAAGCCCAGTCCTACTCAGTAAAGCAGTTCAGTTTAACTGGGTTTCTTCTTAAAAGATATCTATATGTCAAGGAAACAGAATAAATGGTGGAAAACAGCAAATCCACAAACAAGGTATAGCCTAGCTGTCTCAAGGTAGGAGTAGGGAAGGAAACGTAGAGGTATACGGTGTACAGCAATGTCTCCCAATTAACATGATAGAATAATTGAAATTGTTCTGAGGCATCCTCAGAAATTTGACAGTTGCAGTAATCCTGTTCAGAGTTCTCCCAGCCTGGGCTGTGCAGAGCAGGAAGGGGTTTGGCTTATGACATGGAGTGACTGCTGAACTGCACGCGAGGACCAGGGAATAAATGAACAGATCCAGACTTCTAGGACCCAAATCTCTTACCATGATGAGATGATGAGTGATGAGTCTCAAGACTCCTGATAGCTCACACGCTGGGAACAGAACATAATTTCATATCTAATTTGTACCCACAAAGGTAATACTGATGGCCTGCTTATTACAACTGCTTTCAAACTTTAGTTTAATTGACAAGAATATCAACAGGGCCCCTTTCAGGAACATAAGCAGAAGTCATTCTATCTCACTCAGCTACGCTCCAGGTAACCTGCCATGCTACATCTTTCCCAAATGATCCCAAGTGTTTCTTTGACTTTGAATCATATTATACAAGACCTGCAGTGGTGCTAAAGACACATTTCTAGCGTGGTAACTACACAGATGAAAAGAGAAACCATATATATCTTTGTAATAGAAGGAGAGAGCAAAGGGTGACTTACGTTCCCCAGCTGTGCCTCTTACATCACTATAAACATTACCATTTAAGTAGAGGAAGAAGAGTGACATAAACACAAAATACACTAATCCAACTTAAGAACAGCTGACAAAATGTGACCACCATTACATCTAGTTTGCAAGAATTAAAAAGGACTGTTTTTTTTAAATTCTGAATACCAAACCAAAGGAGTAAACTCTGTCCTGATTATTTGATATGCACCTTAGTCAAAGCCCAGGCTACACAACAAATATTTTGTAGCAATCTCACCAGGCTTCTAACAGGATTTTGAGTAGCAAAAAGAAACAAAATGTAATCCCTTAAATTACATCTGTATTATCCTGTTTGAAGTGTGCTTACATGTATGCACAGTTCTGCACAAATGGACAAACAAGATTTGATATTTCTCCAAAATTTATAGAGGTGCTCTGTTTTACAAAGTCCCTTTAAAAGCAACCAGAAGGCACTGACGGGTGTCAAGGTAATCCCAAACTAGGAAAGTTCAATGTACTTCTGCAATAAGTAATATATCGACAGAATGAATCAACTTCAGTGCATAGAGAGCCAACTAAAATACTTGGAAAGAAGCATATCATCAGCAAACTGCAAGATCCTTGTGTTTGTTAAGTGTTCAGCAATGGAAGTACCAGTTATTTGTCTATGATCATGGATAGATATAGTAAATAGTAATTCTCAATTTTACAATAATTTATCGATTATACATAAATGCTTGTTGACATCATGGCAAGCGTTCTGATCATTTTCAGTCAGACTTTCAGTCTGCATATGAGCAGCCCATAGGAACAAGTTAGGTTTTGGTATACAATCCTGAGGTTTTTACCTCCAGGAAGCTGATCCTGAAGGATAAAGGTATATGATGGGTGGTCCTTAATCACTTCCTTTATGTGAAAATTGAGGTCAGAGTGGAAAAAGAGCCAAGGAAGGAAGTCTGCAGCACCCCTCACACACACACACACACACCTTCCTGAACAACTCCTTTGACAGTTTAGAGGGTTAACTTGTAGTTTGAATGAAGTAGTCAGAGGCTGCGATGGAAATAAACAGCTTGCACAAGCAACACACTGCGCTATTAAGTTTTTAGAAGTGACTTAAAAATTAGGTCAGTCTAATTTGTGGCTGATACTTTGTTCTTTCACTACTATGAACTCACAATGATGTCAGTCTCATGTTCAAACATGCCACATTTAGCAGCATACAGGCTTCCTGAGAGACTCTCTCAGCCTTCCTTTGTGCAAAAGGCTTCTGCCAGATTCTTAGCTCATACTTCACTGACTCAGGCATGCCACTCCAGTTTCAAGGGAGCTACACTGGCTTCCTGTCAAATACTGCACAGTTTGGGGTAATTTTTTTTCTTCATTATTTTTAATAAGCTTTACTGACTGTAAGCTTAAAAACATCTGCCATTCTGAGGTTACCATCTTGGGACTCACCTTCACTAGACAACATCCAAAAGAGAACTGTCTATTGAAAGATGTGGGAAACAGGTGTTTTTAACAAATTCAACTTAAAGGGGGCTCTTATAAGAAAGATGGAGAGGGACTTTTTACAAGAGCAAGGGGGAACAGCTTTAAACTAATGGAGGGGAGATTTCAATTAGACATTAGGAAGAAACTCTTCACTATGAGGGTGGTCAGGTACTGGCCCAGGTTGCCCAGAGAAGTTGTGGCTGCCACTCCCCTGGCAGTGTTTAAGGCCAGGTTGGACACAGGGGCTTGGAGGAACCTGGTCTGGAAGGTGTCCCTGCCCATGGCAGGGGGTTGGAACTGGATGATCCATAAGGTCGCTTCCAACCCAAACCACTACATATTTCCACATCCTTACCTGATCTAAAGAAATCCTAGATATCCCTGTATTCTACTCAAATTCAGCTACCTTGAGGATGTAAAGCATCCCACTCAATTAGGACAGAAATGCTTCTTACGTAGCCCCCCCAGAAAAACAAAGCACAGTCACATACTGAAGCTGATTTCTCTGCATAAGTATTAATGTTCAAGGAAGATATAATCTCTGACACAAAACTTGCTGCAGAGTTACTGACGTTAACAAAGACTACAGTTTGTGAAGCACAATGATATTATAAGTTTGTCTAGCTAAAAAATTTCACATGAGCCTTGGACCCAGCAGTAAGCTTATACAAGCATCTTCAACTAGACTCAAGCAAAGCAGCTGTTTGAACCACCACTACTGCTTGTTTTGGCTGAATGGCAAAATTAAACTGAAAAAGATAAAGGAGGCATTTTAAAATCTGTTTTAGAAGCCTTCCATTCCTCACCTGTCAGCAGGAGATCCATTCTGAGGTGCCATCCTACCTCTTCATCACAGTTTTCCCCCCACATCCTCTCATATTGGCCTAATCAGCCTTTTGTGTGGCTGCTGAACTTGAGGGCAAAAAACCAATCTTAGGTAGGAGTAGAGGAAAGTCATCTAAAAATACACCAGTAAGTAAAAAAAGAAAGTGACTGTTTGAAATGAGCATCTGCAAACATGTTCTTAGCAACCCTAATTCTCACCATTTAACCTGTCACTAAATATTTAACATTATGTGCATCTTAACTGCAGTCAATCTATTTTCCCAGTGCAGCAGCCATCACAGAAACCACCTAACACTCAGCTTGAGCAGAAGCAAAAGAGGAAAAAAGGATGACCATTTATATGCTGCTAAAGCATTTCTCCTGGGACTACATTATGAGAAGCACAATAGCAGTCCAGACTCTCCCACTCTCATGTTTATGATGCTGTGTTTCTCAGCTGGTAGATATCTTTGATGGTTGGTTGTTTGTTTGCTTGAAACTATCAAGTCAGTATGTTTAAACCTATATTACACATCCATGAAACAATGCTACTGCATGAATTCTTAACATGGTTAGAAACGCATCCCACTGTGTCAGGGAAAGACGCATTATCTCATGGTCGCTTCCAGCACCACATTAAATTCCAGCTAGTTTATAAAAGAAAACATACAGATGTAGTTCACAAGAACTGCATACCAAACACAGCTCCACTATAATAATATAGTGTCCCAAGGACAGAGGAAAGGCCAGTCTTGCAGGGAGAGGTGACATCTTTTACAAGACCAGCTAGTATAGAGCGATAAGAAGGGGGAGGGCATGAACTCCAGAACGTACAAGCCCTTCCTCACACACAGACCTGAAACAGAATCAAACCATGACACAGAAACAAAAGCCAAGGCTTCCAAAACATCTCCACATCCAGCCTGTCCCTCTTCCCAAACAGGAAAAGAAGTAGTCCAAAGCACATCCCGAAATATGTCATAAATTACCCAATGAATCATATTCTTCATGGAAACTGGCTGGCTGAAGCTACACCACTGAAAATATATGATAAAAGAGAGAAAGAAACCTACAAGATACCTTTAAAGAAAGAATGCTTTCAGCTCCCCAAATTCTTAGAGTTAATACCGGAACAAGAAAATCTGGAGTCATCACAGAGTTACTAGATTTGTAATATAATTTTCCCCATAAACAAACTCCTCTCTAGATTTTCATGTTGTTTCTTAACTCAAACTTGACCTAGATTTAGCTTTATATTCGCTGCTTTTGTTTCAAGTTTTAAGTGGGATTTCTGTTCCTGAAACCTTGCCTGTCTTTCCTATACTAATCAGTTTAAACAGAAAAGAAAAAAAAATCAACAATCCCTCTCCTTACAAACCTTTCTTATAGCCTGTATGAAAAAAGTTTGTATTTTCTGAAAGGAAAAAAACCCAAGCACAAACTAGCAAAAATACCACCAACAAACACACAAAAACAGCATAAAAAATGATGGTTTCCTCAAAAGTATTTTTCACATTACAACATAAAAATGTACTGCATCACTCAAAGTCATAGAACTAACAGAACTAGAAGTTTCACTCTGCAATGGGATGAGGCAATCTCTTAGCTCTTTCAAAGTAAAAACCACTCTCTTTTCCCTCAGCTCCAAGCTTAAAGTTATTAGTGACAAAGATAGCAGGTAAGATTAGATGCATTTGCCTTTACAAAGTCATGACAGTGACAGATGTAGCTGACGTGTTTGTTACCCAGGTTTTGTTTGTTGGGGTTCTGGTTTGGGTTTATTTTATATTAAAGGAGTGTTGTAATAGTGTTTAAAGAAGTGTTAACTAGCTAGTTTGCCACCTAGAGTGGTGTATGCAGTTCTCCATGGGGTCTCCTGAGTGGCATGAAAAGACTGACCCTGGCAGTTTGAACAACAGAGTATGAGCAGTCATGGCAAAGCACCCACCTGAGAGCAGCCAGTTTCTACCAATGAATGCCAAAACCATTTCAGCTGTGCAGACGTAGGCAAGAAGTCTTTTCTAGAAAAGACTTCATCCCTGACTGCAATCGCCCTCTCTGATAGGAATACAGAATGGGTCAAAATGTGCAGGAAAAGAGTTGAACACAACCAGAGAAGCGGAGGTCACCAGGAAAGAGGGGAAGGAGAAGCACTCAGGCTTCTTCCTCTGCAGCCTCACCACCAGTTCAAGCTGGAGCAGTAAACACCTAGGGCACGTGCTTCTGAAATCAAATAGTCTATAACCTGGGAGCTGGGCAAAATCAAGTACAAATCCAAATAATTTTTAGAATATCTAAACTTCAATTTAGCTTAGATTGCTTTGGAACAGGCAAATTAATAATAAAAAACCCCCTATGACTCAGATCTAGAAGAAAATGTATCTAGTCTACCTGTAGCTGTAATGCCTATCCAGGACAAACGTTCTTCCTAATCTTGCTCTCGCCATCAGTTTAAAGTATAGTTTTGCCAAGGTTCAGCTTTCTGGCACTCTAACAAAACCATAACCACGTAAGATCTTCTTGAGAACCAGCTTGTTGTGGCAGGGACACCACCTGGCATCAAAAGTATGCCTGCAGCCATATGCCTCAAGTTTAGTCAAAAAGCAAGAAACTGCAGGGATTTTATTTATTCATTTATTTTTCATGTGTTTGGCAGCTAAATTCTCCTGATACTACATGTGTGCTTCAGTGCAAGGATAGACAGTGTGCAGAGGAGACCCTTAGATCTAAGACTCACAAGCTAGCTCTGAAACTAAACCAACAACTTGGTGCCCAAATTAGCTTTGATAGAACTGAGAGTTTATTTAAAGGTGCCTGTAAGAAAGATGGGGAGATACTTTCTAGCATGGCCTGTTGCAACACGACAAGGGGTGATGGCTTTAAACTAAAAGAGAGGAGATTCAGGCTGGACGTCAAGAAAATTCTTTATAATGAGAGTGCTAAAACTCTGGCACAGATTGCCCAGAGAGGGTGGACGCACCATCCCTGGAGACATTCAAGGCCAGGCTGGATGTGGTTCTAGGCAACCTGGCCTAGTTGAAGATGTCCTTGCTCAAAGCAGAGACACAAGCTTTGAAGGTCCCTTCCAACTCAAACTATTCTATAATTCTGAGATTTGTGCAAGCTCACCCCATGGCACAGCTACAGAGCTTTCCATACCCAGGCTAAATACTTTCTCCATGGCATTCCACAGTGTAGGGCAAGACGGACTGGGCTGAGCACCTCAAGCTGCACTGTCCCCCTCACTGCCACATCCAGAATGATTTGTTCTGCTGTGTGCCATTACAATACCAAACATGCATTATCACTTCTGCATTCTTCCTGCATTATCACTTCTGCTCAGACACACAGACAGCATAAGTAATGGAAAATAATTGTACCACCAGCACACAGAAGTTGCTGCAGACAGCAAGGGTGGCCTGTATACAAACTGAGTGAGAAGCATACTGGATTAACTGAAGAGAGTAAAAATACACTAGTCCCCACAAAAAAGATTAATCTGGTCACCAGATATTAATCCCCAAACCCCACAGTTGTTCCTAGTTTATATGGCTTTGCCTTTAAATACTGCATGCACTGCTTGGATTAGAAAGATGGACTTGTCCACAAAGAATTCCTGCTCTCCTGGTAGACAGTGCCTGCTGCCTGTCTCTAAAGACCCAAAGCCCCGTGGCATAGTTTGAAGTGCACCACTGCCCTTTATATTGGACTGCCACTGTTTTTTGGTGTGTTTAAGGTACAACTGAAGGTAATAACTTCTTTCGGCACAAGTCTGTAGAATCAAGAATGAGAAAGCACCAGCGTGATGATTGCTCACACAGTCTCAGCACAGCATCCTTGTTCTTATGCAGCATGATAGGGATGTTCCTTACATACGCACCTTCCTCAGGGCAGTACTCCCTCAATCAAGGAGTAATTATTTAACCACAATGTCATCTCCTTCACAGTCCCATTAAAGAAAATCTTATGCAAAAAGGTAAGAGCTTGGCTACGAGTCCTTGGCCCAAATATCCTCTTACCCGTACTGAGTTGCTTGCCAGGTCATCAGTGTTTGTACTTCAGAAGTCTGCAGCAGACAGACCGTGCCAAATCCGAAGAACTCTGTCATTAAAAGAAAATCCTTAAGCCTAACAGTAGGAAGTGCTCTCCATGCTTTGCTAATCTTGTCAAACTATACTGTACAGACAATTACAATTAATAAAAGTACTCTTAGGAAGCTTATTGACAATACTGGAGCCCTGGCTTCACTGCTTCAGGTAGACTCAAATGAGGAAAGCAGCAGGAAGTAAACATTTCCCTTGTTAAACTTCAGTCCCTCACAAACACAAAAAGGACTCCCCCAAGGCAAAGTGCCCCACTCCAGGCAGCAATTTAAGTGGTACAGATGTACCCAGGAACACTAGCTTCTCTTTCTGCCTACCCATGGGAAAAACCTTTACTACAGGCACCTAAGCTTTTAACCACAGAAAAACACAATCCTTTTCTGCATTATTTACTTAAAGGCTTTTGAGGTGTTTCTTCTGAAAGAATGAACAGACAAAACTCACCAGCTCCAAGAACATCTGACAAAATACTTGTGTTGTCAGCACTCAATACAGAGATGGGGAATAAACTGGCCCACTCCTTCCCTGCATCGTGCACCTGTAACTCCCCTGACTTAAAGCAGTGGTTCCCAGATAGGCCACTGAGTGACTATTCAGTTATAGGTAAGCATCTTCTAGCACATTCCTATTTTGACGAAACCATAGTCATATCCAAAATTCTTTTGGTGAACAACACTCATCAAGTAAAAGATTTACTGAACTAGAATTCATGTTTCTCTTTAGGGATAAACGATGACAGAGGACAAGACTAATAATCTAAATACGGGTACCTTCATTTAGTATTTTTAAGGCATGATCAAATCCTCCTGGGGCCTTTCACAGACTGTCTATCCATCCAGCAGAGCTAAAGGCAATTCCCATGGTGTTCCACCCAACCCTTGGTCTTTCAGACATTTAAATGCATTCAGGTTTATTCACAAGAAAGCTTTTCTGAAGAACAAGTTTCATGCCTGAACCCAGCAATTAAGATTACCAATAGTTTCAGACACACACAAACTTGCAAAATCCATTTGATGCCAGAAGCAGGTATGGTGTGTTGCACCCATCATGGCAGAAGCATTCAGAACTTTACAAATAGAGCAGTCAATGTGCAAAGAGCCAGGAGGTAACACTGCCATCAAGTTTAGAGAGACAGGAACCATTCGATTGTCTCACAACAATTTAAAAAACCTTAAAATTAAACATTTATGAAGGAGAACAACAACTCTGGGCCATGTATTATGCTTCACAGGTTTCAACTAAACCATAAAGAACAAGAAATTAAGACTCCTGAAAGGCCTAGTAATTTTGTTACTGTATTTATATTATTATCATGATCAATTCCATTTTGATTTTAGTTTTTTAATCCAGAGGTGAGTTACTTAGTCCGTTATAAAACTATAAACAGAGATGAATTGTTTGAGGTTGACAGCCTCATTAAAAGATAAAAGAATTAGTGGCATCCTATATTAGCAGTTTAGTGAAAACCCGGCATTACGTATCAGCACCTGAAAATTCAATCAGAAAAGCTGCCAATTTGTTGTAGCTTTGAGATTCAAAAAAACCCCCTAAACTCACCCTAAAAACAAATCTCAATTTAACACACACATATGCACTACTTCACTAAGTTCACAGACAGCACAGTAACAACAGTGGTCAAAGGGATGTATCTCGCTGGAGCAGAGACAAGTTTACATGAACTGTATTTTGTAAACTGCCAGGACGCAACTATGTGTAAACCCATCCCTCTGACACCTCATCTTACTTTACGATTGCTCTCTCAAAATTTAGCTCTGTTAAAACCTCCACAGCAAACCTAATCATGTATTAAGGAAACTACCACTGCTTGTAACATGGTCTCAAGAGTGCAAGTAGAAAGACAGGAATTAACACCAGAAGTTACAGGAGAAAGGTGTCTTTGTTTGTTTAAGACTTACTTTGAAGATGTCGTCTTGTGCATGACAACTTTTGGCAGTCACCAACAAAAATAAATTCTTGCCATTACCAGAAGTAGCTTTAACAACAAGCAATTTGAGATCACTACACTTTCTTCTAGATTTTAACCACCACCCACTGGAATAAAAACAGTTATAGAAAGAAACCATGATTAACTGATGGCTGATCTAGAAAAACGCATCACTAGCTAATGCCTTCACCTATAAATCAAGCCACTGCATGTTTAAATAATTTCTAATACCCTCATGAAGGAACTCAAAAACCTGCTACCTCCAAGATTCTCCCCTTTCTGCATTTCCTTTTCCCATCACAATACTTTATTTCATGATGGATTTTTCCCCAGGCTTCTGTATCAAAGCCAGGGTTGTATCCTGCCCATTTTCCCACTTGGTATTAAAACAATTTAAACAGCATAAATGAATTAAAACCACTCTCCTACGCACACAATCTCTTCTTGCTAGTAGCACAGTAGCATTTCCTTTGGCCTTGACTATGTCACTCACACCTACAAGGAAGGCTGCAGTAAATGTAATTTCCAGACCTGTTCCTTTGACCAGATGCATCTCTATTTTCTTCTTAAGCCATAGAAGATGAGACCCTTTCCTATTTCACACTCCTTCTGAACACTGCCTCAAAACTACTACTCTGTCACAATGTCTACAAGAGCTTTTGTACCAGTACCAAGCCCGTTCTGTTGATCAGAATTGCCTAGGTAAAAACTGCTCCTCCCTGCCTCTGGGACCACCAAGCAGAGCAGAGTTCCTGTCTGTGGCTGGCCTCCTGGGTTCTGTAATAAATATTTGTATTACTGCATGGAAGGGATACCCTAAAAAAAGCATGCATTAAGTAAAAATAAGCTGCGACTTTGGGTTTAGATGCCAAAGCAAACAAGATTAGTACTCCATAAAGAAAATAACCAAGTTATTTACCACTTTGGAGTTCTACCAAGTATTTGATACGGCCAAGCTAAAGCTGAGGATTTTAGTATATTTTCATTACAACTTGTTTCTGAGTAACTGGGTTTCAAGACAGCACTGTTTTTAGAAGAAAAAAAAGATGCAATCTCCAATACCTTTTCTCTACTTCTGGAGTAACAGTTGTTGATCATTCCATTTCACAACAGTGACCTTAACAAAAAAAAACTGAAGAAACAAGTATTTTGATAACAAGTTCTCTGTGCTTAGTGTTTCATAACAAATTTTGTGCTTGCAGAGATGCCACGTCATTCCGGACAGACTGTATGGAAACCTATCAGGGAGGAATTTAGAGAATCATGCTTCCCAAATGAAGACAGCTGATGGAAAAGCGGAGAACACACTCTACTCTACTAGCACGCTGTATATAAGGAACCATAAGTTGCCATGAAGATTGATACAGAAAGCCTTTTCCTAGGGAAAAATAAAAACACACCAATCAAGCCCCAAAAGAGTCTGCATGGGGCTGTTGGAAGGAAGAAAGGAAAAACAGAAAGGAGGAAAGAAAATCACTACAAATTGGCATCTTTAATACAGGAAAACATCAGAGCTCTCGCAATTCCTACAAACTAAACAAAGAATCATACAGGTACTGTGGAAAAGGGGGAAGAGTCAAGTCAATTCTGTTTAGAGAAGGAAGGGAATATTATGCCAAAATCAAGAGGAATTTAATTTGATGAAGGAGAATCTACATTTCAATTTAGCCTTTGAACCACAGCAGGACATGCCAAGGGACATTTTTGATTCCATGTTTGTTCTTTACCTGGCAATAAAAATCTAAGCTTTTCCCCTGCTCTTCACTTAGAGTGATCTTAGTACTATGTCAGCAAGCCAGTTCTACTGTTTGCATTAGCTCACTGCTAAATGATGGTGGCCATAATACAACAGAGCTCACCACACTCATGGAAGGAATCCTACCAAAACTAGGACCACACTGTTACACTTCAGAAATGGTCATTAAGACACCGGTGGTCCAAAAGATCCTCAATTCAACAAGAGAGAGGAAATGAAAAGCTGCATGTTTAGCTCCCAGCTGAGTCTGAAAGTTGCGGAAGGTATACATACCACTTCACAAGGAAAGGGAACAGGAAGCCAGGGAAGAAAAGAGTCATTATGTTCAAACAGTAACATTTTCGTGGGGTTGCAAAGGCCAAATGAGCATATCCCAGAAAAATGTGAATCCAAGCCTTGGTAAAGAAACAGAAAACAGAGTAAGTGACAGCAGATCAGGGGAAAAAAAGAACAACAAGAACTTCAGAAGAGTAGAATATCAGATCTGAGAATGTATCAAACTAAAGAGAAAAATCCTAAGAGCTGGTGCACAAAAATGGAAGAGTGCAATAAAATTTGATACCAGCCACTAGATAATAATAGCTGAGAAAGCCAAAATTGATTTCTTTGGAAAAGCCTCTCCCACACAGGATGCTGTCAAAAGATAAGTTCAAGATGAACTAAGATGATCTACTGACAGGATTGACATAGCAAAACAGAAGAAAAATACTTTTAGTAACCAACAGTAAGCCATCATGTCCTCAAGACTTATGAGGCAACTGAAGAATGTGAGGGCTGAGCAGAAAACAGAAATATGTAATGCTCATTAAAGCGAGCTATTCCAGAACAGATAGAAAGTGTTTGTGAAACATGCTATAGGTGACAGGAAAAAAGACAAAGAAAGAAAAATAAATAAAAATCAGTGAACTTCAGTACTAAAAAAAAATTTTTAACATCATCCACACAGAACCTCTCACAGACCTGATGCTAGGCAAAAAAAAGCATAAGATAAGAAATGAGAACACAGAACCACTCTTCTCCATCAGACCCAAACTCACCATTAAACATAAATGCCCATGTGTCTTGGAGCATGTCAGCTTAATGCCTGACAAATTAATGCCTGATAGAAACAATATTGGATTAAGTCACTGGAAATTAATCACTTTTTAGGTCAATTCTTTAGCTTTGCATCTGGCTGAATGAGAGAGCTGTGTCAACAGACAAGCTACTTCGGTTGCTGTGCAAGTCGGCAAAACTCAGGTCTGCATGGAAAAAAAAGTCTGGATGACAAAAGCCCTCAGCTGACAAAGCCCCATCAGTAACAAGGCTAGCACTAACATGCTGTGGGGACAGCAGTTCCATCAGTAGGATGCTCTGGATTCCTACCTGCCCTATAAATGATCTTCTGCAACACCATCTCCTCCAGTGTGGATGCCACTGTATTTCATCAATGCAGACAGCCATACAGTGAAGGAAGCTCTGCAGAGCTCCAGCTGAACCAGTGGAACTCTTTTACCCTAGGCAGGACCCCAAGAAGATGATCCTTCCATCAGCATACTATTACTCACAGTAAATGTAAGGAACATTTAAAAAGCCCAAATTATTTTGAGATCAAAACTATGCAAAAAATACAGTCTTCTAATTAAAAAGAAGTCAGAAACACTGCCTAAAGAGGAATGGGAGTGCTAAATTGAGTTACAGCTTTAATCAACACCTCCCCCAAAGCAGTGGCAGAGATGACAAGCAATTAAAAGTGAGCAAAAGAAGAGTTCTGTATGACAACTCTGAAAACACTGGTACCATCTAAATTAATACAAGGACAGGGGGAAAGCAGAAAAGAGATTTTTATATCATACTTATTTGGTAAAATGAAATTATTTCAAGTTTTAATAAGAAAGGGATGAGGTTTTCATTTCAATTTCCTTGAAAGACCAATTAATGATCACAGCTATAAATCACAACTATATTAAAACCAGATACACTATAAGCTACAGACTGGACAAAAGTTTTCTACCTACTTTAGACAGCTATAACCACTAAAACTACATACTAAGTGCCCTGTGACGACCACGCATCCAGATCCTCCCAATTCATTATACCTAGATGTAGCTTAATCTGCAGGTTGTTTTGCTTTGGTAGCTAATTAATTGTTTTTCTTACCATATAAAACATAAATAAATCACTTTGAATGAAAGCTTTATAAGATAATAATCTGCTCTGGACAGATTATGCATGTATATATACATATGGGCATGTTCACGTATGTGTAGATACACAGTTTGTACGTGGATGTATTCATAGAAAAACAAGCACATGTATATGCCCTGCTCAAAAAAAAAAGAAAGAATCCTGACAGAACTCAAGTTCTGAAGCTGTCAGGTGGCAGACAAATAAAAGTTTCCAATGGAGCACAAAGCAAAGCTCTTGGAGCTCCTGGAAGTCAAGCCAAGCCACCTTGAATGCAGAGTGTCAAACAAACAGCAATCAGTATTTTATCTTGAACTGACAGTTCCAGCTTCAGCTTCCAGCGGGTAGATCCATGTAATGAACATACCTCTTGCTGCCTCTGCAGAAGACAAGCTTGGAAAAGAATTCTTCTGAGCTTCAATTACTTTCAGGTTGCCATGGACTGCAATGGGCTTACCTGCACTGCAGGACATGGGTAACTTCAACACAAGACTTGGCTTGTTGGCCAAGCACAGGAAAACCCCCAAAAAAGAGCAAAAGGAAGTTCTCTGGAACAAGAGGAAATTCTTTTGCTGCAGCATGCCTGGCTACTAAACCACAAAACCCATTCCTACCCCCTCAACAGCCAGTCACAGGAATGGGGGGCAGAGCCCATCATGCCTTTGGCTGCTCCAAGTACTGCTGTTTCAGAGCCTCACACACATACACACATCAAACCAACAGGGCAGACTGAGGGGCTACACTCCATGGCAGCTTAAAACACGCTAACTCACGGCTACCAGAGAGCAACCGTGTCCCTTATGCCAGCTCATATGTTAATTCAGTGAGCTGATTCAAAGAGCTAAACCAGTCATATAATAACTACAAAAGCAGAATAAACAAACACATAAACAAACCACATCCAAACAATTCTCAGCCAATTCTAGTTCCTTGAACTGGCTCACTGTGGGATCCTGGGAGCCATTAAAAAAGCAAGCTTGCAATGACAGCAGCTGGGAAGACAAGAATCACAGTAACTGTGAGCATTTTCTGTTACCTGCCATAGAAATGTACACTGTGTTGTACTAACCTGAGACAGATCCACCAGTTTCAAGTGGATCCATGCTGATGATCTCCCATTTCACTTTTACTGCTACTGAACCTATTTCTTTTGGACAACAAGTGTAATAGCAAGTTGGGCAGAACACAGAAGAAAGGAGAAGATGGTCTACAGAGTATTCCGCTTTTAAGGTTTGTCTGTATGTCAAAAAAGCAGGTAATTTAAGGTCTGGGATGGAGTGAACAACCACCTTGATCCTATGGAGCAAACAGCATGATGGATTTTTGGTCTGCTTCAAACAAAGCACAAACAGGTTAGCTAAAACAGCAGAATAATCTACTTGTGAGTTCATTCTCTGTCTTGGCCTCAAGTCAAGAGCAAACAGTCATAAAAGCTACCCTAAGCAGCAGACCCAGGGCAGCAGCCAGAGGTAGAGGGACTGTGTCAAGCAGCTGGACTCAGTAACCTTCTCTATAAGCACAGCTGGAAAAAAACACTTTGTCAATAGCCTTTAGACTACTGTTCTTCTGCTTTGTGTACTTAGGTTAAAGCTGCTTATGGCACTGATTAGTTGTACTTACAAAGCCCTCACACCAATGGCAGCATATAATGTAACACAAAAATGTTAGAAGACGAACAGCAAGGGAAGCTGGCACATCTGTACCTGCAATGTAGTTAGAGAACACGAGGCTCTTGAACTGACGTATTCTAGAAGCAAACACAAAGTTTGCCAAGTTTGGGGTTTTTTTTAAAGATAAAAGCTTTTCTTCCATCTAGAGTAACTACAAACATGCCAGATTTTAAAAAAGCCAAAAATAAATTAGTAACAGCATGAAGAAAAATAGCAACTCACAACAGAAGTGTTTAGACAGATCATTTTCCCTACTCCTTCCCACCTTCTCAGCTGCATTGAAAGACATATCAATGTGGACTCAGAAGCATGCCATTTTAAGCTTAACTGTCCAACCTTTATAGATGTCCAACATGAAGACATGGTCTGTAGTGCAAGGTTTTGAAATCAACTTATTCTTACATATTTACAAATATCTAGCAATAAAGACCAAATACACAAACCCACGCAGTATTATTCTCTCAACAGCTGCCACATATTCAATCCATCACTTCTAGTTTTTAAGATCGAGTTTAAGATTCTAGTTTTTAAGATCTTCAGTTATACTAATTATAAACCAAAATACAGACTCAGAAGGACAAAACACTTAACTCATTAGTGTTTAACAATCTTCAGAAAATATTTTCTACATGCAGTATTTCCAGTGAGCTCACTAGAAGCTACACCTTTCCCTGTATTTCCTGTAACTTGTCACTTGACTTCATTAAGACAGCCTATCAAAAGGCTTTTCCTCAAACACACAGCAAAAGAGTTTTTTTCTATCTACTACCTACAAAATTTGTATTACTAGCAAAAGTGGAACGATCCTACCCTGTTGTTACTTGAGATCTATGTTTTCTGTGACTTAAAAGACTCATTTTCATGTGCAACTAATGCAGAACTTCTTTCTTTCTTTCAAAAAATACTTCCTATTTCTGTTGACTCTATTCTCTTATTCCTCCCTCCTTTATTTAGCCCATATGGGTATATTTTTCCAACATCTGATTAATACCTCTCCTTTTCTATTCTCCATTCTTTCTCTCTCTCCAGTTCTGCTCCTTACACACATCTCCCTTTACTAGTATTTTCACAATGATAGTTGACCCTAATACCACACAACTTTTGAAACTGGGCATACAGTTTGAAACTTCAGCTCTAGAAAGTGGTAAGCCTGAATATTTTTCCATTGTAGCACAATGTAACCACGTTTTGAGTAAAAGCACAAGGATCGCAGCTCTGTCCAGGAGCATCAAAACACAGCACTGCATTTCACGTTAACCATTTAAACCCAAATCAGAACATATTCTGCAGAATTCTGAACTCAAGGAAGCTCATTTTACTGCCAGTGGAGAAGCTAAAAGACATGATTATATACTGATGTTTAATTACTTCACCTTCATCATGTCCCAAAGCAGCTGACCAACTTGATGCCCATCCCACTTCACCTGTCCAACAAACTAATGCTATTTTCTACCAACACGTAGACTTCTCCAGCTGTGTTTTGATGTATAATAATTGACTGTTAAAAGGAGGGACCTTTCAAGGAGGAAGTCATACTTGTAGATTCATTTTGTCAACATAAACAGAAAAAACAGGTGATTATAGCTAAATACGAATCATGTTTGGCTGTACTGAAAAGCAGTAACACCAGTTGGGCAAATATTAAGAACTTAGTAGATATGCCTTACTTTCATGGATATAAGAAAAATTCTGTAATCACGCTCTGTAATTTAGTTAAGCAAAGACATTTAAAAGTATGCTACCACTGGATATCTACTCCAGTATCAGGCAGGTTCCAGGTCAGGGAAAGCATAATATTAAGTGATTTTCTTTTTTTTTCTTAGGACCTTTAACATCTGTCATTTGCTTAAGGTTTTCATTTTGGGTTTTTTTAAGCCAAAACTGAACTGAAGACCATGCACATCAATACCGAGGTAGGACTATTTGCTGAACATGTATGCACCAAAAACCCTAGATGCTCAACACCCCTCTCAAGACAATCCGCAAGATAAATTCTTGGCTTTGAAATGTTCGAAGATTTAAATAATCAACACTGTCTCATTTTCCTTTCAATTATTCACCAAGCCATGAAAACCATTTTTCTGCCAATGTAGATGGACTCACGCTTCAAGGAAAACGGGAAAGGAAATAAAACGAGGAAAAACCACCATCGAAGGACTTGGCAGCCTTTAAAAATTCCCAAAACAAACACAGCTTCTCTCTAAGCTAGCATTTGCTAACAGGGTCACTGTATTCAGCATTTTTTGTGTGCCTGCCCCTAAGCAGCACGTACAAAGAGATAGTCCCAAAGCTTCCTGACAGGCCAAGACCTGAACCTTTAACCTGAATCAGTCCCTCCTTCCCCACCCACCCATCTCCCCTATCGCATTACCTCTTTGTTGTTGACTGAAACAGTAGACAAAGTCAATGACTAAGAACTTTCTGCCTATTTTAAAGCCAAATCTTAAAAATCCTCACCACAGCTCAATTAGAAAGATTAGACGATCATTGGCTGAACCCTCTCAAAATACTGTAACTTAAAGAAAAAGACCTAGTGTTAAACAGCAGCTGTATTTTCACTTGTGTTTTCACTTTCACTATGAAATGCAGACATTTCATAGCCACTCTGCCATACTGGCTTATGTCTGGGCACTCGAATAAAAATAGCTAATGTGTGTGCTTGTTACGCCATTAAATAAAGTGCACAAAGGAATTGCCAGTACTGGTTTTGCCCATGAAAGGCAATGGTCATTAATAGCTCGTAGTTGCAGAAGGCTGTCAGAGGAACAGCATGTCTGAGCTTCCTCCACAGCTTTCTATAGGTTTAACCACACATGAGGCAGAAGGGAAAAGACACTACACATTTCCTCGTTCCAGAACAGGTTACACCTGCAGGAGAGGTGGCAAGTCAAGCAAGCCTCAGTTGGAGGAAAACATGAGAGCCTTGTAAATTTAAGAGGGCAGAAAGATCATGGAATCAGAGAATGGTTTGGGTTGGAAGGGACCTTAAATATTATCCAGTTACAAACCTCCTGCCATGGGCAGGGAAGATGTGGCTCTCTTCATGGAAAGAGTATCTCGAGAAACTGCAATGACGGTATTAGTATTCTGATACTTTCTTTTGCTGTTCTGGCTAGTATATTGGAGATTTGGAGTTGTATTACTACCCTTTTTCATACACTTTATGCTTGAAGGAGTTAACTTTCTTTCAGTAATATTTTGAGATTAAATAGGTGACAAACAGGCTACTCATACAATCGTGCCTGGGCTGGATAAATAGAATTTTCAGGCATCTTCAAATAGGTCCACCTGGAAACCACAGCAGACAGGCGAAGTGAGCCATACTGAGGAAACAGGCTTTGTCAGCTGGATGGTATCCAAACATGGATCACCTAGCAATCAGAATGAATGACTGAGAAGCTGACAGCATGCTCACAACCTCTTAACCATGAGAAGTCAGGTATTTTCAACAGCTGGACAAGAGACCTCACTCCACTGACCAGGAAAAACAGATCGTATCCGTATTCAGATAGTAAGTTACATGCAAGAAAAAGCAAACCAAAATGAGAAAGGGAGACAATAACAGGAAACAAACAAGGAAGCAAAGGAAAGTACAAGTACAAGCAGCTTTATTATTTTGCCTGAATATGCCTTAAGTAAGTCTCCTGCTAGCTAGGAATACATGAAGTTTACCAGCTCTCATAGGACAGTGCCTGTTTGCCTTCAGCTGCCATCCCTTCCCAAGATCATAGAATCATAGAACAGTTTGGGCTAGAAGGGACCTCCGAAGGTCATCTGGTCCAACACCTCTGCAATGAGCTAGATCAGGACTATGAACCTGTAGACCAGCCAGCGTGGATTACCTCTTCCAGTAAGGCCTCAGAGCACTTAGTGTGAAGTTTAAGAGCTTTTAGGAATTTGAAATAACGTGGGAGTACCTTGGGAGAAGGGGGAAGAAGCTATTGGGTCCTGTTGTTATGAGAAGAAACTTGCTATCAATGCAGAATTTCAAACAGACTATGGGAAGAGAGATTTTCACAGCCTATCCTCGATTTGGAGCACACCCACCTCGCACACAAGGTCCTGGGGCAGGCAGAGGGAGCCCAGCTAAAGTGGTGACACAATTTGCCTCCTGCTAATCTGGATTCAACCTAGTCTATTCTTTCAGACTTACCTGCACCTAACAACATGTCAACCCAATGCACTAAGACTTGCTGTACTTTTTTGCTGGAATATTCTTTGTCCTTGCATAAGAACTGGCAAAGCTTTATGCATCTTTGTTGAAACCAAGCTGAAGTTTATTCTGTTTGCTGTCCAAGTGTTCCTATTAAGAGGTCTAAATTCTTTTATTTTAGAAAGGCATCTCTGCGTATGACAGAGTTAGAAGACAGACATGTAATACAAGGTTTCCTCCCCATCCAGTTCTCCTCCCTCAGTTTTCCACAGTTCAAATAGATTCCATGTGAGGGACAGCAGAGCTGGAAAGCAAGAGAAAATGCTGAGAAGGTATGCAATCCCAACACGTAAGCAGGTTCCCACCTGTAACAAAATACTTGTGGGAACTGTATAGGTGATATGTGCTATACTTATTCCAGATAGCATTAATACAATGAGTTGAAAGTAATCTCATGCCTGTTATTTAGGCAAACATTCTTGGTGCTTACAACCCACCTTTGAAATTAAGGCTTGTTTCAGTAGCAGCACAGCATGCTGACAGAAGCCCTTTAAAAGAGCATGTATTTGGAAGTTGGGTGTTTAGAAGATGGATGGCTTCCATGCTGAAGGGACTGTATAAACTTCATGAAATATGCACTGTCAAGAAAGTCACACCCCTGCAAGCACCATCTTGCAGGTAGAAACCCAAGTCCTGACACTGGAGTTGAGACTTCAAAGTCTGGGGTGAATGATTCTTACACCTGGCAAGTGAGAAGCAAGAACAGCACTCAGGCTATCAGAAGTGTGGTGCTTATATCCCTGGCATTATGAATTACGCAGCCTTTAAGCTTTACTTGGGGTGCAGTAGGAGCAAAACAGTACCGAATCAATTTTATCCATAACAGTGTGGGGGAAGGGAGAGCTGCTTTCCTATTTTGAGAGCAACATCTATGCTACACATGCAGAGCCAAAGCCTTCTAATCCAGTAGGCTGAATACATACTAGTTATTCAAACTCGAGAACGTGTGCATAAAAGGAATTTCATACAATTAGTCTCTGTTGTCCTCCTCGTTTTATACTCTCTGTAAAGTTCGCATCCCAATGTTTCTACATTACGCACTCAGACCCATCTTTTTGCCTCCCACAATGCCTTCAGTAATGTAAAAAACATTAGACAAGCAGGCAAGGATGTCTAAAAAGACAGCATTTGTACATTTAGTCAATAAACACGCAGAATTTGGAGATTATTATAGCAAAGCAAAATCAGGTGTAGCATAATGAAAATGGGCAACGCAGTTTCAGTCTTGATGTTAGAAACTGTGTGTCAGTTTTCTGTCAAGCTAATGTAATGGAACAGTTATGATTTTATGAAGAAAAATATTTTAGCAGACTATCACCCTGAATAGCATGCAAAAAGGTCTTATGGAGGAAAATAATACATCTATCCTCAACTAATAAAAGCCTCTGCACACCTCCACTTCTGCATCTTTATTTGTTAAACAACTGACAGAAGTTTTACACCAAACTAGACTGCAGATTCACCTGAGGAGGTCTGTGCAAGGAGCTGATCCTAGTTTATGAGAAACAGGAGAAAAACTTAGCACTAATTTTGCTATGTGTAGCAAGAATACACTAAAGAGAAGCTGTACAAGTTACTAGTGACATATGGCTCGTATTGCGACCAAGAAAAAGCAGAGATAACTGACTTCCTCTCAAAGAAGGACCTTGTTTCAGCAGTTCCTTTCATATATTCACACAGCACAAATGTTACAGCTTCAGACAGAGCAAGCACAGAAAAACAGCAGCATAGGAGCTTGGGAAGGTCTGTGGCAGAAGAGATCACTCTGCATCCCCACAGCCCCACAGGAAACCTCCAATCACTGAGGCAATACTCTCTCCTACCCTGCCCAATTATTAATTTTGGGGTCTTCTTCAGCTGCTGAAGCATCTCGCAGGGACACAACATGGAAAGCTGCCAGCATTCCCAGAGCCAACTCCGACTAAGTCAGTCTTGGCTCAGCAGCAGACCACATAGCTCAGCAAAAGGAAACACAAGGCCTTGAACTCATGCCCATCTTCCTTCTCGCCTTCCATATACACACTCTAGACACCAATTTTCTTTGATCGCTGAGAAATAGTAATTCGCTGGTGGCCAACATCATCTCCACTGGAGACTGTGACAGCTGTCAACAGGCCCTATCCATAAGCAAACAGAGAACTGCTCAGATTAAAACTATGGAACCCCAGAAGTTAAGATGGCAAATTTTACCACTGAATGTGTATTTTCGGCTTCCTTCAAGTGTTATCTGAAGTTACACAATAACTATAATGGAGATTTCTTATTTGGAGCTGTTAAGCTAATACCAATCTAAAGATCAAGTCTGGTGAAGCATAGAAGTGGCAATATGAACTTCCCTGTTGCCATAGCTTGTATGTAGCAACACTGCAGTAGTACAGGGCATTTGAGTCTCTAACCACAGGCTCTACTCCAGAGCCAGTTTCAACTCAATCAGCTTTGGTATCAGGGCAATACTACTATTAAACCAGTGATAAAGAAAATACTGAGGCTAGGGTCTCCCAAATAATGACGAGGAAGTAGCCTGAAGGTACAGTGCTCACCTTCACGCAAATGACTCTCAGTCTTCAGTTAATTAATGACTTTAGTCCAGACAGCCTGATACACATCACCTGGCTATCCATCACCTATAGCTTTTGATTCATGCAGAAAGTAGAGGCCACGTATGCAATCAACAGCCCTAAAGAATGACCCTTTGTTTATGAAGGGGGACATCAAATAAGTCAGAGAAACCTTACCAATACTAATATGGTAAATAGTTACTGACATTTAAAATATTCTACAGAAATCTTCCATATCATTACAAGAAATCTGGAAGCAATCCTTAAGGAATTGCAGGCAAAGTGAACACACCATTCAACGCATCAGGGACACAGCTACATCTCCATCACCCAGAAAGACAACTTCTTGACAGTTCTTCTTAAATAATCATGGATGCACCATTACACATCCATGCATAAAATATTACAAAACTGCAAGAAATGTTTAATCACCTGATCAACATAACAACGTATCAGTAGGGACACAGTCACAGGATTCGCAGGCCAAACCCACATTTCTTCCTAGGAGTAAAACAAAAAGGAAGGGATGTGCCAATCCTTCCACACCTCATCCTTTGACAGTAACTACTCCAAGCCATATGGCTGTTAAGGATTGTCAGCACTTGAAGAATATCTGTGATGCTTTCCTGATTGCTCTTACAGGAAAGGAAAATTCAACAGACGTACTATAAAGTGAAAACTATCACACTGCCTACTTTTTCCTGAGTGAAAAAAACGCTGTAACTGTGTTTACTATATTTCTTAGAAAATCTGCATTTTGAAAACAGTGTATATTCCTGAACAGGTCACATAAAGGCATCAAACTTTGAGAAGAGAGGTGACTGAATAAGGCTCTCAACCCCACACGCAGCTCTTCATGCACAACGCCTTGGAGCAGACCTCACTCAAAGACCAATGCTAACCTGTCTATTTGGCATTTCTTACAGAGGTCTAGAAGAGAGCCTGAATCTGCCCTTTGAGGGCTTCTTAAGGCCTAGATGAATCACTTATCTTAAAGGCAGAAGTGTGGCTGACCTGTCCCATCATCCAGTCTCCAGTAACTCCATATGACTTCACTCACCCTGTCTCCAGCTGCTGGCTGCAAAAGCAAAGGAAGCACAGGGCTCCCAGGGTAGTCATTTTGCCAAGGAAGGTGCACAGGCACATGGCAGATACAACCAGAACTCCTCCTACGGGCTGAGGGCTGGCACGACCCCAGAGAAGCTGGGACTGGCTAGAGAGACGGAGCTCCTAGTGAAATCCATTTAACACATTCCTGCACAGCTTCTGCCGATACCGCTCGTATGGACAGTTGAAGCTATTCTAGTTAAAAAGGAAACAGCCTTGCCAGGCTAGTTGCCTTCACTGAAATAAGAGCATACATTTTACAGAAACAAAGATAAATTGAGCTCACTTTCTTCTACAGCAGTTTTTCTGGTGTGATTTTGTTTCCTTGTATCTGCTTAGATAGCTAACAAGACCAGAGCTACTGGAACAGGAATGTATTTATGTATCTTTATCCAATATGCTGAGGTTTTTAATGGTTGGTTGGGCTTTCTGGACCTTTGCACATGTATTAAACCATACGAGCATTTTACAGCTACCATCTCCCATTAGCACAGGAACTGACACCTTCTCTGCTGCTTTTCCCTATGTGTTCATTTAAAAAAAAACCTTTGAAATTGTGCATTAAGGTATACTGAAGCACTATTGTATTAAACAAGCATAATGACCAGAATTTATTATACCCCAGGCATTTTTATTGATTCCTTCCTAAAAATATTAATAGGCATACTCAGTAAATGCAGGATTTACCTCTGAATATCAGTATTCTTTGTATCTTTTGTCATTAGAAATTAAAGCTAAAAATACATGTACACCCCCCCGTTGCATACTTGCTCCACATTCAAATAGAAACCCCCAGAAAACCAACATAAACAACTGTGATGAATGCTTCAATCTCCAACGGGCAGTGGGATGAACACCATAAAAAGAAATTAAGACTTACTATTTTTCCACCTCTCCTCAAAACACAAGAGTCTAAACCAACTCTTGTTTGGTCAGTTGTGACTTTGTAAACGCTGTATCTACCAAACCACATGCTGCCAGGAATAGCATAAATCTCAAAGCAAGGATTACAAGAACATTTTGGGGTTTGGGGTTTTTTTCTTTTAAGAACCCCAACACACATCCTTACAAGGAGAAGCAGTCCAATCTGCTTTTAGCTTTCAAAACTAGCATAGATCTATTTATTCTGCTGGGTATACACTGAATGTTTGAACAAAAAAAGTTAGTCACAGGTCAGACAATACAGCTCCCTATGACTACACCCTTCACTTGAAGGAAAACCAGAACATCGATTTTCTGTTTCAACCAACTGAAATGACAATAAGAGAAAGCAAATTCTCCTGGATTTTGTGTTCTAAAAGAACACCTTCCCAACTGACATCTAATCAAATTGGTTTTGGCCACTGAAAAACCCTACCATTGGTCAGGCTTTGCAACAGGCGCATCCCATACACCTTGTTCGGGACACACTGATGCACACTCAACTCCTCATCCCTGCAGCTTCTACGGGGGGGGGGGGGGGGGGGGGGGGGGGGGGGGGGAGGGGGGGGGG
>JBCJKH010056214.1:48816-68519 GCA_039877255.1 Loriculus beryllinus
TCCAACCTGGCCTTGAACACTGCCAGGGATGGGACAGCCACAGCTTCTCTGGCAACCTGTGCCAGTGTCTCAGCACCCTCATAGTGAAGAATTTCTTCCCAATGTCTAATCTAAATCTCCCTTCTGCCAGTTTAAATCCATTCCCCTTGTCCTCTCACCACATGCCATTGTAAGAAGCCCCCCTCCAGGTTTCTTGTAGGGCCACTTTAGGTACTGGAAGGCTGCTATGCCATAAGGCCTGTAAATAACCTTGTTAAATAAAATAATTAAAAATATCTGAAGCAAATAACTTGAGGAAAGTTCAAGTTAAGACTAAACAGATAGACAAGAACATAATTATCTAACACCTATCTCTTCTGGCTAGTACTAATGTTAACTAGCGAGGTGCACCCTTAAGGGGTTTGGTGGTCCTGCCTTTCTTACACATCCCTCTTCCAGGTACACCAGAATATTCTGCAGCTTTCTTTCTCCCACAGAGACATCACTGTCACTACAGGGAGCCTGCCAGCGCTGCTGAGTATGCAGGATGTCTTACACGGCTGAATTAAAACTCCAGCCAGTCACCTCTTCTGGCTTTTGAATCCCTGTAACACAAACCCTTGGAAGACAGCATGCGAAAGAGGATTAACTGCATGGCTCCTTATACTCATGGTGGCTGTCTCCTAAAACTAAGTATTTTGGGAAAGGCACGCATCTATCACCCACAGTAAAATGGTTTGTGTGGTTGGTATGTCAGAAAGAGGCAGCTCCAAACAGATTTTATAGTGGTGGGCTCTGTTCTGTCAAAATTGACCAAGAACCACCTTGATGAAGGGCGTGGTGCTAAGGAGTTGCGTGTTGTCTCCCATGAGGAAGCCTAGTTGGCACTTCAGAACTGTCACATCCTCTGCAAGGGAGTGCAGAATGTGCAGTGGAGAGAGAATTTCTAGGAGAAGCCCAGGCTCCCTGAGGCAATGAGAAAAGGCCAAAAGCAGTGAAGAAACTGTGGTAATGCAGCTCATGTTGGTATGTTCACTATTTTGCACATCTGCCTTGTAGAAGGTAAAGAGCAGTTTTGCCTTTCTGTTTCAGTTAACCAGCTGCCCTGAAGAAACCTTCCACAGATCTCCAAAGTGCCCAGAGTATTGAAAGTGTGCACAGTCAACTGCTGGTTAGCGGAACTACAACCGACCCATTTCGATGAAGGGGATCAGAGGAGAGCGTGCCAGAGAAACTCAAGGTGACAGCCAGTGCCCTAGCTTATTCAGACCAAAGAAGTGCAGGAACAAATAGTTCCAGCATGGTTATCCTCACAAAGGGAAGTAGGGAGCAGTGGAGAGGGCGCGTGGTAAGGAGGAAAGACATTTGAATTCTCTCTTCCCTGTTGTCACCTCAACTCAGTAGCACCTTATGTAACTTTTCTTATTTTAATTTTTTTTTAATTGGGACACTGAAAAAGTTTCCTCACTGTAGAACTGTAGGAATAAAAAATAGTTGTGACCGTTTTGGAATATTTTTGGTTTTAGCTAAAGAAAGTTATATACAAGAAGTCTAGGAGGGCAAGTTAAAGCCTTTTTACCATAGAGTGTCCTGTAAACTGTCTGGGCTTAAACCACAACACAGAGTCAGGGGATTTCTTTTCCTAATGTAATAAAAGGTGCAACTAAACCCCTGTGATACCACAATTGACTCCTGCAGGCTGAAGTTATTACTAAGAATAACTTCATATATTCAGCTTGAGCTTGAGCTGGGAGAGCATCGCAGGGTGAAACTGTACAAGTTTGTTGCTAACCTGAAGATACAAACAGAAGGAGCCTGGAGGACTCAAACACAGCAGCATCTGACCTTCCTTCACTGAGATTAGTGTCTGTGTCCTTTACCTCCTCTTCGTAATGGGCAAGGCGTGCGTGTGTTGGCAGCTGACATGCCTCAGCTGGCAGGTGGTCACTCATCAAGGAGCAGTAACTCGTCTGCGTGTCAGAGTCTAACTCCAGCTTAATTTTTTTCCTTGAAAGCCTTTCGTTCCTCCCTACCATTTGCACAGCAGGCTCCTGGAACTGATCTGAACTGCATGCACAAAACAGGGAGAGAGTCAGGCCTTAGCCTGGTGAACTCCTGAACTGTCTGGGAGAGGGGCTGCCTGGCTTTGCGGGTGTCCCTGGCTGCTGACCTTTCCTCCCCAGGTTCCCAAAGGTCTGTCAGTTCTATCAAATATATCTTGCTACGTTTCTGCCCAGTGATTCATTTTTTTCTTTTTGCCTCAGTGCTCACTGCCCCTTTTTTGCCAAAACGGTACCAAAAGAGTTAATGTTAGCCTCCCTTTCTTGTGCCTCCTTATCAAGCTCATGAGATAAGACCTGAAGTGTCTATATGGGGTAAAACAAGGGCAAAAGACACTGTGGTGTCTATCCAGCAGGCTATGCAACAGCGCTCGAACTTTAACATGCTCCCATGTCCTGCCAGTACACATACTGCTTCTGCCAGGAGCAGCTGTGTGTCACCCCTCACTTCCCCTATTGCTGGAGGGCTGGGGAGAGGGAATAGGTGATTAATTTCAAGAACTGGAGGTCACGCATCTTGTTTACAAAGGTTTCTCTTTCTTTATTCATAAAAGCTAGCAGAGCTTTCTGTTCCTTTTCCAACTAGTGGATTTGGTGGCACTTCACTTGGTTAATCAGTTAGCAGTGATTAAACAGGGGAAAGATGAATGGCAGCCTGAGTAACGTCATCGTGTTTTCTGCACAGTGGAAAGGAGTGGTTTGCCAGAGGAACCTCGTGCGAAATCAGTGAGAACTGAACTTAAAGAACAGAATTTACCATGATTTAAAATCCCCTTGTGGGTGCTCACTTCCACCATGGGCTGAAGTGGAGTTGTTGAAGACGTTACCATTCCCAGACAGCTCTCAGTCACTGTCACACCTGTCTCCTACCTACCTGCAAGCTGCTCATGCAATCCATCCCAAATTTGTTTTGGCCAAAGTCAACCAGAGTAGCTTAAGAAGTTTAAATAGTAGATGTCATCTGAACTGGTTTGTTTTGGGTGGCTGAAATGGATTAGGGGAAACCCAAGTCAGCAAATGGGAAATGAGGGGATGACCTTTTTTTCATGGACAGCTTCAGGAGCAGTGGGTAGTTTGGCCTAATCTACTTTCAGAGCTGACTGCTGTGCCAGAAGTAACTGCTACTGACAACTAACTCTTCAGGGTATTTAAAAATAGAAGGGCTGCCGAGGCACCCATATTGAAACATTCATAGCATTTTTAGATACTACTAGCTTTGTTGGCTTAGATAGCAGGGTACGGCAGGAGTAGCAATGCAGGTTTGTGGGAGAGCAGCAATGGGAACATGAGGATTTGGAAACTGGTAGGAATAGAAGATGTAGGACTGAGGGTTGAGGAAAAGCAGAAGAGAAAAAAGTTTGCAGATGGAAATCACAGAGTTCAGTCTGGAGAGGGGGAATTTGAGTGGTGGGAAATGCAGGCATCAGAGACACAGGCTGCAGAGTAGCAATGCTCGAGGGAAAACAGTGAGTTGAGAGCAATCACTATCTCCCCATTCTTCTCTTCTTGTATGTATCAGACCTTGGGAAATTCTACTCCTCTGGAAAAGGCTAAAATGAGAATAGCCTCACTAGTATGTTGCTGCAGGTAGTTTTCATACCTCTAACTTTCCTGTGACTTCTCCAGCAATGTCATATTCATCACATATCAAACAGGCAGGAGTTAGTATGAAAGCAGAGAAGTCTAGGTTCAATGCAGATACAGATTCTTATGCCAGGAGAAATGTAAGACAAGATAGAGTAATATTCCTGCCCTCTGTAAGACAATAGTGGATGATTTGGAGCAGTGGAAAAGAAAGGGCGAATTACAGGAACTGGAGTAGCAGAAAGTATAAAGAAAAGAGAAGGAGACTGTCAGTTGTTTGCTTTCCTTAAATCATAAATCCTCTATCCATTACTCAACAAGAATTTACACAATCCCTATCTCTATAGTTTCTGAGAACCCATTACTTTTGTAAGTCTTTCATGGGACAGAGGATACCATGTTTTATGTAAGACTGAGTTACTGAGATAAAGTAGCTCATTCAAGTTAGTATAGCAAGCCGGTTGCAGATAGGAGAACTGAACCAAGTTCCCTTAAATTCTGAATCTAACCACTAAGTCATCCTTCTCCCTCTCTCCATCTCTTGAAAGAAATAGTAATTTTTTTTAGCTAACCTGAGCAGGGACATTAAATAAAATTAAGCACTTGTACAAAAGTTTGTTGGCTTAGTTTGCAGTCAGACACGCATACACACAAAAGTCTTTAAGTGAGATAGAAAACAGAAGGCAATGATAAAATACAAAGGAAGAAGTAATGAAAATTTCTGGTTCTATGGATGGGCTTTATGAAGCTTAGGGGTTTTTGATCAATCAGAATCATCTTCAACAGAAAAAATAGTGACTGTTGTGATAGTCAAACCACTTCAGTATGAAACAGCAAGATTAAGTTTTGAGAAGGCATTTGAAATCATAGAATCATAATAAGTGTTATTTACAGAAAAGGAGCATAATAACATGTTGTCATCAGGAAACAGAATAATGAAATACTGTTCTCAAGAAACAGCAAGTTCAGACAAATCTACAGCAACTGAGAAACTTAACTAGTAACTTTTCTCACTTTTCTCTATATTTAAAGAAAAAAAAAATTAAGAACAACCCCCCCCAGTACATTAAAAAACAAAATCACAAACACATTCCAGAAATTACGTTGTCATAATAAACACCACCCCCCCACCCCCCTTACCTTCTTTCTTTTAGTTCTTACTCACTGCTAGTCATTTGTCTGTAGGCTGGTGTACTTGTATTGAAATCAACTTGTAATGGGCTGTAAGCACAGATGGTGTAAATCATCATTGCTCAATTAACACTTAAGTTGCTATGCCAATTTATACTATCTGAAGAGTAGCTTTGTATGTTCTTGTTTGTGGCCCATGATGAATCAGAACTAAAATGTATTTGTGTTTATTATGAGGGCAACATAAAATGTATGAGGTCTTTGACTATTCATAACCTGCTTTTTAACTACTTGAGTACTTTAGATGATGTGAGAGTATAGTAATTACCAACCTTAAATACATTTTAAATTTTTTATTCCTGGTAATGAAATATTTTCTTAAAAGTACCTAGGATACAATGAAAAAGGGCAGCATCCATAAAATGCTCTAAAGTTGTGATACATGAAATGTAGTCTGGGCCAATATAAACTATTAAGTACAAAATTACTGTCTTGATAGCATGTTAAAGTTAGCTCACAGTCAGGAAATTTGACTAAAAGATGAATGTAGAAACTGAATGGACAACCTGTGGTATTAAAGACCAGTTTATATTTTATTTTTATTTATTTATTAAAAAAAAAAATTTCAAAATGTACACAAGAGAGGAAATCTGACAGTTTTAGAGTCTTCCCCATTTCTCCTAGTGCATTTTGTTGTTTCTGCTTACATTTAACAGCTCCTGGTACCTACAGATATCCTGAGCCTTGTGGATTTGATAAGTTAATGTTCTATTTCTGAAGTGCTGTTTGGGTGTTGCAGTAATATACAAGTGAAATTATGTTGTTATTCAAACAGATTGTGAAAGTGAAAGATTTCTCTTCAGTGGAATCATTAAAATGCACTTAATATATGGAAAGACCCTCAAATCAAAAGAAAAGACAGGAAAAACTTTAATGGAAATGAAAAAAACTTGAGTTCTAAAAGGGAAAACTCAGTTAATGACTGTTTATTTGTTGTTGCTGTGGGAAAGAAAGGCATGAGCACCACAATGACCTGCATTTATAAGCTTTCATTCATACAAATCTTTAAGTAGATAACACTCAGAACATCAATATTTGGGCCTCACAGTAAAAACATTCATAGGAAAAAAAGCCCTGTTAACTTTGAAGAGTGTCTTGTTTTGTTGAATGCACTGGTCAGAATATTGTCAGTCTGGTATCAACAACAGACAGCAGTTTGTTGAGAAGGACAGGTGAAAATATTAGGTTACAGGGAAAAGAAGCATGTGAAAATTTCAGAGCGTGTCATTTGTATTTTTTTTGTCAGGATGCAAGGTTAGAATATGTCTATTTTAGTAGCAATCTGAGTTCAAAACTCTAAGGTGGAGGTTAGGTGAAGGACTGCTTGTTTATTTTTATATAGCCTTTTTGTGTACCCTTCCGATGCTCAGCAACAAACTGGTTTCTGTATACTGGGTATGGGTACAACTCTTTTAGCTCTAGGGGGAGATGGGGGTGTTGAAAATCTTGCAGGAATGTTTTTGCTTCAAAGCAGTTTGCCACTTTTTCTCCTTGTTGCTGGGGTGAAGAATCATTAACGTATTAAAAATGTTTAAAACCCTGGTTTATGTTCAGCCTGCAGACAGAAGGGGAGAAGATCAGTGAGGGTAAAACACAGGGCTCCAAATCCAATGTTTTATTTTCTAAGTGAAGGCTCGCCTCAGACTTCTCATGACTTGCTTGAAGCTCTTACCTCAGATATAAATTTGGCTTGTTGACTCTGGTCGTTAAAAAATTGTTTCAAGTCACTGATCAAATGATGATGAGTTCCAGATAAACTTATGCTGAAGAATGTGCATCTTCATGATCATTTGAAATCTAAATGAGATATGAAATCAAATAGGACAGAAGGTTTTTTAAGAGGGGGAATTTCAAGTAGAGGACATGATTTCCAAGTCATTATTTCTTGGCAACTGTGTAAACTCAGAAGAACATCCTAGACAGGAACATGAGTACAGATTATTCTGTGAGCCAGTCAGTGGAGACATTTATGGGAAAATGGGAGATGCAATTTGAGTTCCTGAATATAAAAGGAAAAAGAAGTCCTTGTTAGAAGGGCTTGTCTAATTACTAAGTTGCAGAAATTGTATGTTTATTCATCTGTTATTTTGTACTAGGACTTACAATTAAATGATGTCAGCTACAGTTTAAGAAAAATGGTTATTATAACTGATGATTCATTCAAAGTACCTTCTTACCATATAGTGTCAGCAGGAGATTAGGATGCAGTTGCACAAACACTGTAAACTGGATGTTACTGAAAAAAGAGCTTGGTCTTCCATTTGGTTTACAGCATGTGAATGAAAAAAGGCTTGAACCACTACAGAGGACACACAACTTAGGAACAGGGATGCACAGCAATCAGTAGGGAAAGAGTGAACCAGCATGTGGCAGTGGCGGTATTGACTCACAGCGGGAGAGAAAATGCAGGCAGATGACTTGGTTAACACCATTTAACAGACTGCCTATGACAAAAGTTTCCTACCCTCTCATAACTCTGAGCTCCTGCCACTTCTTTTGCTGTAGATCTGGCATTGTTATAATGTGATGTAAGTCAATTCAGCTTGCTAATCCAGCAGAAGTAGAGCGAACTACTCTTTTGACAGTCACTAGGTTGATGCTTGCCATCCAATGGTATCAGTAAAGAGGGTGGTCAAACACTGGAACAGGTGCCTAGAGAGGCTGTGGCTTCTCCATCCTTGGACGTGGCCAATGCTCGAATGGACAAGGCCTCAAGCAACCTGATCTAACTTTGGAGTTGGATTTAATGTTGAAGTTGGCTCTATTGTGTACAGGGAGCTAGACTAGCTAGCCTCCAGTGATCCCTTCCAGCCTAAATTATTATATGGCATAGAGGGGGGCAGTCATGATTCCTGTATCGTGTATCCTTATTTTACATTGAGAAATCTCAGTGCATCAGCACCCCTGGCTGAAAATCTCTCTCAAATACCAAGGTAGTCCTGTCACTATTATGAAATTTCAGTGTACAAATTTCTAGGTACAAATGTCTATGAGCAAAGCTCTTTGAGGAAGACATTTGGTTAGGTGGTAAAAGTCACTACTTAAAGTCACTATAGATATTGCAGGGCTGATCTCATTATTGCTAAAACAGATATCATAAAGCCAGGTTATTAAATCTGAATGTATACTGTAAAAATACAGACCTAACATGTACACAGTTAAAGTTTACAAACAAGCTTAAATTTATGTTGAACAGAGACTCTACCATACTCCTATAATACATAATGCATTTTAATCAATCCAGAATAATCTCAGTGGATGTTAAAAACATGCTCAGGTTCTCTCTACTTTGTCTCTGTGGCACGCCTGCAATGCAGCATGGCTTCTGGGTTTTATTGGACCAATAAAAGTTGTTGTGCTTAGCAATTGGACTTTTTTATGGTAGCAAATTACTTTTACATCCATATAGAGGCCCTTTCACATTGGTAGGGGTGTGAATAAAGGCCCTGGAATAAAATGGGTCAAGGCTGTATGTAAGTAATTAAAGCAATGAAGGTATGAAATCCTTCAGTAACAACAACAAAATCCCTAGTAACAAATGCATATGAAAATACATCTTCTAAAAATCCCAGAGTCTTATTCTCAATTACATACCTCCCTCTCTCCATAGCTGTTCATAAGCTGGTAACGTAGTTGCACAGGGTATGTTTACTTCCAGCTAAATGTTCCTCAGCACTTCTGGAGTGGTGCAAAAGGGCTGTATTGTAGCATTCCCTTGTTTCTTCTCAGTTGCGCAGCCAGATTATGACCTTTATAAGCCAAAGCCATATAAAGACAAAGCAACAAAGCCATCTAGATTGTTTATGAATTACTGCAATGTCAAGGAGCTTTATAATTTTTTTTTTTTATGTATTTCCATTTATACAGGCTTTCAGCACTATGGATTCAGAGGCACCTGCCTTTTCTGCATATGAGGACAAGTCAGTACAACCTTCTCCTGATCACCTATCTTGTTTTCAGTGGTTTATGCAGGTACACACAAATGGTTTCAGACTCTAGCCTTTCAAGCAGACTTTCAAATAGGTGTGTGCTTCCTATAGCATTTCAATGTATTTTGGTGGGAACACGGACATAGACTCCACATCCAGAGATGGGTGCAGGCACAAATGTAACCACATTGCAAATTGTCTGGCACCACGGGATTTGGACCTGCAGTGTGCTGAACAGATCATGCATGCATTGCCCTTCAAGTGCCCACCAAATAAATGTGTTGCAAATAAATTTGCCTCAGGGTGGTTGCCTGTGCAAGTTTCTATGCAGTGGGAATCTGTAGTACAGTCAGTGACTGCAACCTGTCTGGAACTGTATGTTCTTTTGCAGAGATTTTTTTCTATACCAGATGTTAAGTGAGTTACGCCAGGTACATACACAGCGGCACTTTTCTAGATTCCTGGATGCCCTGTGACACATCCATCAAAAGCAGTAGTTTGCTGCCAAAACTGATGCAAGAAAATGATGAATGGAGCCATGCAAACCCGCCAGTGTAACTCACAAATTCCAGTTTCATTCTTTGAATTGATGTGTAGGACACCAGTCACCAACTTAAGTAGTGAATCAACCATTCTTTCCTGAAGCTAGGAGTTCAAAAAATACTTGTTTTGTTTGGACCTCATTTTCAAAATCCCAGTTGTCTCTAAAACATGCTGGGTCTGATTGCTGGTTTAGAGCAGCTAAAGATCTCATTCTTCAGGAGTGTGTCTGCGCTGCCTCATAGCTTCTATACTCAGTTGAAAATTATGTCTAAGTGGGAGTCAAATGCTGACATCAGAAAGTAGACAATTGCAGCTTGGTGGTATTCTGCATTTGTGAATCTCTGTGGCCAAAGCACGTATGGAAGAGGCGTGAACTTGTAAGAGATTCTGCCCTTAGATCTCCACATGGAGCAAAGCCAATAAGAATGAGGCTTGCTCTCTCTGTACATGTATCTGCAAATAGCTACAGTATAGTATAAACAGACATAATAATCCAGTTTATTTTGGATGATTGATTAATGGGAACATTACTCATATACTCAGTGCATGACATTTCCTATTACTTGTTCGTATCATTTGAGAGTTAAAGGATATAAATACTTCGGAATTTGCCACCAGTTGGGTCGCCACCTGTCTGCTAAACACATTAAAGGGGGAAAAGGGTGAGTTGTATTCCATTTAAGAATGCTGTAGCTATCTGAGGGACTCTGAATAACATTTCTGACACTGTCAGGGGAAAATTTTCCATAGCAGTCTCAACACAGACTGAGCAATAGGGTCTTTTGTCCCTGACACAGCTAGGCATTTGGAGGACTGAAAAGAAAGATGGAGGTAGAGGGAATGGAATTATTTCACTGAAGCAAGTTTACAGTACTCTGGAGCTGACACTTCTTTCAATTACACAAGTCAGTAGACAGCTAAGGACTGTATATATGCAATCAAAGTGAACATTTAGCAAACAGCTGTCGATCTGTGTATGGATTCACTGCTTCCTTGGTTAATGTTTATACCTGACATTGTAGCAGTTGGTTAATAAATAGCTCATTTGCGTGAAGAACTGGAGATGGTAAAAAACAACAACAAAAAAATCTAGAACAAACACATGCAAATCCCCACCTGCATTTCTTTATGTAAAAGACCTATCAAACTGATGGCAAGCTATTCTGTAGCATGACATCACTTGGCCCTATGAAATGACCACTGACAGGTCTATTCATGGTATCTATAATTAGCTACTTACCTCTAAGTTTCAGTGATTTTAAGCAGCAGACTGATGTAAATGCTTTAAATCAGTTTCTAGAGATGCCTTTGAAACCAAGCAGCCTAACGCCTAACATGGGCATCAACACTACATACAAATGTCAAGCTCTCTCCTGCAGCTTAACCTTGGTCTTAAAATCATGGAAATGCCATTGAGAGAACTCATCTATGTCCTGTTTGGAGACAGATAGCTGTGCATTTGGAAACAGATAGCTGTGCACCTCCAGGGATGCTGAGGAGGATGAAAGCTCCTCTTGCTATAGGTTTACTGCTCTTAAATTACTTCCTTTATGTTTTTTCTAGAGATATTTCCCAATAGACAGAAACCATTAATGGTCCCTTGTAGAGCACTATAAAGAGAACCCAGTCAAGAATTAACAGAGCTTTAATGTACGCTGTTCCTGGGTCTGACAGCAAAACTACCAGAGAGTGTGCAGGAAAGGGGCACAGTGCCACAGAAAGCTTCTGCTACATGTACAACTGCACATTCTGACTGTGAATGGTTTGTAACACAAAACAGCAGAGATGTAAATAGACTAAGCTATTTTATATAGTTTTCTGAAATTGTAGTGTCAGTCCCTAATTCTACGGGGACAATATCGTTCCCTGTCCCAAATTCCTAACAGAAATCCTGAGGTATGTTAAAATCAGACCACTTGCTTAAAAACCAGCTTGATTTCAGTGTGTACTAGTGTTTCACAGATCTTTCTTCCCTTGCATCAGTCTTGTCTGACATTCAAAAAGAAAATACTGTAAAATTCAAAAGAAAAAATAAAAATCCACAGTGTGTTTTTTTATTTAAAATATAGTCCTTTCAGACACAGGGACACCCCCCCACCCGCCATCCCCCAGTCTTGTACTTAAATGCTTTTTGCAAACTATGCAGTATTTTCTAATTTTGATTTTATAATTGCATTTAATATTCCAAATCTTCAAACAGTCACCATAACTCAATTATTCTTTCAAGTAAGACATAGTCTGGAGCTGACAATGATATATTTTTATGTGTGAATGAGAAAATTACTAGGTATTTATATGCATTTTAGTCAACAATTTTCTTCATTGTTATATTTTTCATATGATAATTTGAGAACTAGCAGTCTGACTGACAAACTTAAATGCCATTTCTTCCAGTGAAATCAAGACTCAAATGAGCAGTCAGAGTAGCAAAAGGCTAAACATGCACTAAGTCCTCTAATGTATTGTGCTGTATCTCAGGGGGTATGCTGATGCCTACACTTGGGCAAATCCTGGTCCAGCATCACAAAGCAGGGCACCTGAATATGACACAGCTTCCATCAGGAGCATGCATTTAGGTTCCCCTTGAACAGAAACTGGAGAGGAGAGAAAGGAGCTGGCTCTTAACCTAGATCTCACACAGATACTGGATGTTATCAGCGTATATGCTTAATAGAGCTTCTCGATCTGTCATTTTAGTTACAACTTAAATTACTCCAAATACCTGAGAAGCCATTCTAATTTGCTGTGAATTACTAAGAGAGAAGCATGGAGTATTTTCCAGGTTGCGCCAAGCTCCATCCAACCTGGCCTTGAACACTTCCAGGGTTGGGGCAGTCACAGCTTCTCTGGGCAACCTGTGCCAGTGTCTCAGTACCCTCATAGTGAAGGATTTCTCCCATCTATCTAATCTAAATCTACCCTCTTTCAATTCAAAGCCATTTCCCCCTTCTCCTGTCCCTAAATGCCCTTGTAATTCTTCTTGGCCCCCTTTAGGTACTGGAAGCTGCTCTAAGGTCTCCCCAGAGCTTTCTCGTCTCCAGGCTGAACAACCCCAACTTTCTAAGCTTGTCTTCATAGGAGAGGTGCTCCAGCCCTCTGGACATCTTCATGTAGATCTCTTTGCAAGGGAAGAGAAAGCTTGAGTTTTCAGATACTGGTGGTTTGAGAGCTCTAGGACATGTGAGGAAGATTTTGAGAGCCAGAGAAAAGGGAACTGATTACAGGTAAAGAGCCTCTATGCTTTGTTCTGTATCTTTCTGAAAGAGCACATTTTTATGTCCCCTGTATGGATGGCCAAGGTAGGCAACCTGCCAGCTCCCAGTAACATTCTGCTTATTTTGCCTGTTGCCTTGAAAATGAGTTTGTTATACAGGAGTGTGTACTTGATTTATACCCAGTTAATAGAACACTTTTCATGGTGCAGCCTTTGATCCTTAAAGTAACTTTTGTTCACATGAGCAGCCTCATTAAATAGAAATCCCATTAAATGCAAATATAAGGCTCATCAGCAGTTACAACAATACTAGGAAATCTAATATGCTTAAACACAGTTGCAAATCATGAGTTAGCTGATATAATGCTGCCTTAAGATGGAGTGAGCAGTGCAGATGAGGGGAAGCACTGTATGTGGTAACCTGACCCTTCACATGAAACACAGTGATATTTCTGAAAGTAGTCAGTCATTATGGATGTCCTCCAACCCAGTTACAGCACAGATCCAGCTTGCTGTATGAGTCCTTCGTTTTGCACTCGAGTTATACAGAAACCTTGTTGGTGCCCTTGAACAAGCAGTATTAGACTTAGATTAGTACACGTTTTGAGTGTGAGCACAGCCCATGCCATAGTACCAGCGTATGGACAGAACTGTTTAAAATCATATTAAGGGCTGAGGAAAGCAAGCAGAAATACTCTTACCAGAATGGTCAGCTACAGGGAGCAGTTTTGGGCTGGCTCTAATAGGTATGCATATGCAGGCATATTTGTTTGCGTAGGCCAGAGGGGAGAAGCACATTGCAAAATATCTTAAGAACAAGAAATGACACTGAACTGAAGTGGATTTTTAAAGCTGTTGAGAATGAACAATATGCTTTCTTTACTAAACCAGTTGCACATAGCGATCAATGTACACCACTAAAAGAAAAAACGACTAATCCTGCTGTAAGTTCACCTCAAGTATTTCATGAATTTCACATGATCCACCCACTTTTTTCTGTACCTCTGCAATTACCATATCAGCAGCAATAATTCTCTGTTGTTCAAGTGCCAGATACAACATGGCTTTCACATTCCTGAACGTGGCATATTGTGCTGCTCTGTTTGTTTGTTGTTTCAGAACAAGATTAAATTTTATTCACTTGCGCACCACACTGAACTTTAACCCACTCTTCGTCATCTTCTTAATCAGTGATTTGTTTGTCTTGCTTTTTGGTTCTCAGTTTTTTATATTTACTTTAAATTATGCATGAAATCCATGTTATTCAAACGCCTTTTTGAACCATTCCTATTTTTCCTCTCATATTTGGAACTATCAATCATATACATAAAGTGTAGGAGCATCTGATGTTTTTTCTCTCCTTTCTACTAGCTGGAAAACATGAAATAGCTCCTTTCCAACTGCAGCATGAGCATTTCCATGCAATATTTCAATTGACAAATATTCCATCCATTCAGCAATACAAATGCTTCATGAACACTTTCACGATTTTGCTTACATGGGGAAGTTAGTTTGGCTCAATAAAGCTGTAACTTTTCTCTGTGTGTATGCATAAGACAAGAGCTGATTATTCCAAATTAACTTATGTTGAATCCATTTTACTTGAGAAGTTAATCTGCAATAGCTAAACAGAAAGAATTCCCCTTGTAGATGACACTTCAAGGATTTGTAACTACAGAAGGTGCTCATCTTGTCACAAAGTGGAATATTTGGCAAATATGAGAGAAAACCCCTTATCAACATTTGACTATACAGTGTACAGCAAGTAGTCACGGCTCAGGCTCCAAATGTGCTGTGCTTTGTTTAAACACTGATTATATTTTAAAAATCAGCTTTCAGAGACTTTTCATTTGGAATAGAGTTTTCTTTTACTCATACCAACAAGGTGATCAATCACTACCTGTTAGCATGTGCTGTTCATGCATTTACCAGCTTGTTCAGAGCTTTAGCACACACAGCTTATTTCTCTAATGTAAAAAAACACCACTAGTATACTTTTATCACAGTTATATAAGCAACAATAACATACAGAATATTATGCAAATAAATATCTTTGGCTATTTCCTTGTGATAAATAATTTAGCTGAGGGATACAAATGACAAGTTGAGAGTGTTCTGTCCCAGTATCAACAGTCTAAAAACTGAAAGACAGAGTTTCTGCTTGTATTTCCAGAAATGTTTCTTGGGTATCAGATTAAAGGCTGTAGGAAAATGCCATTTCTTTATTGTTTAAAAAAAATAAATATGTATATATATAAATGAAGGGATTGAAAAAGCAGCTGTGGTTGTACAACCCTTCCCTAAAGATGCTAAGAATAGAGTTAGCATCTCTATTAAAGCAATTGGTATTTCAGTGCATTTAGAAAACACACAAGAAAATATCTTAACTGCATCCTTGTTTTCTCATCCATGAATGAACTGATTTCAAAGGCTCTGAGTCTGCAATTACTCCATGAATGGACAATGGAGCAATTTCATCAAAATTCTGAGTCATGATACCAACAGGTTGCAAGATTTATTCTTATTTCAAGCAGGCTCTCAGAGGAACAGATTTCCGTTTGCCTGAATTGTAACATTTACAGTTCCAGAGAGAATAAACACCTCTTTGGGATGTGTTGACATCACTGCAAATACAAGCACATAGTGCAAAAATCACGTTGTGAATTTCATCTCTTTTTTTAGTCACACTGACACAAACTACTGCCTGATTACTGAACTCAGTTTATTTATATACCCAAAGTCTTTCTGGTTCTCAGAAGTACAACCGTTCTTTTAATAAATGTAATTCGTTTGAGCAGGGAACTGCCAATAGTTACTGCATAAGACACTTTGTGACATTGGGTAGTGTAAAAGGTGGTGTTTCCTTGGTGTGCATCACTATGGTTTAGCAATAAAACCATCAAGATGTCTCAGAGAATCACTTAGGAATCGTCACATACTAGGAAAAATAGTAACCTGGCATTTTGCCTGGTAAGTAATTATGGCAATTAGTCAGGATAGCTGGTCTAGTACCTAGATCATTTGCCTTTAACCAATGAAGTTTCACTTAAAAATCTTAATTCAATTGTGAGTCTTTGGGGAGGCAACATGAAAGAAAGAAAGGCCTGGTGGGCTACACCATGGTTCCATTTAGTTCATTATTGTCTCAGAATGACAGGAGGAGGTGCTTCTTAGGGAGGATATGTGAACTTGGCCTTTTTTCCATGCTTTGCTCCTCTCATACATCCCCATATCCTACACTGTTAGATTAGGGATGGTGGAGAATACATCCCTTTAGTAGCTCTTTATGAAACATAAATCTCTCTAATCCTTTTTTGAACTTGTTGCAGTCTCTGCCTTACAGTTTCCTGTGGCAATAAACACCAAGAGTTCTCTGTCTGCTGTGTAAAGAAGTACTTTTCTTCTAGCTGGTAAATCACTTTAAAGCATCATAAGCTTATGTGCTATATATATGGGTTTATATATATTATTCAGTTCTATTCACAACTGTTCTTTGTGACAGACTTCCACTCAACACACATACTCATATTCATCTAGGAGGACAGTACAGCCATAGTGGAAAAAGCAGACAGAAATGCATATTTTGAGTTGTTCTGTGCTAAAATAAGGATGTTCTTAAGTGTTTAGGCAGGGAACTTGTGCTTATCCTGGTCACAAGCTGAGAACTACTCTTAAGTAATATTAAGTAGAATGGGTAGTGTGGGGTAATCTAGTGGAAGAAAAAGATGCAGCTATAACTTTAATTTGCTGGTTAAAAGGATTCTGGCCTTTCTGAATCAGCATCAGAGCTCCGTCTAATCTCCTTCCTCCACTCATGTTGCAACAGAGGGTTGCCTAAGTGAGCTATGTTGGCTCTTTGCCACTCAATATTTCCCTTCACCAGGGAAACCCCCAACTGGCTTTTAAAGCCAGCTTTATGGCCCCAGGATAGTGCCAACAGGCAGTATGAGGCACCTCACCACCTTCTTCAAGAATTTGGAGGCAAGGGTGGGGGAGGGTGTTACAGGAGACAACCTAAGCAAGCTCACAGAGAGCTATTCCTTACACTTTATTAGCTGATGCCGCCTGTTTAAAATACTTATCATCCCTGCTTCTTTATTATTGTTACTTCAGGGGCAGAGTTACAAGAACTGATTCATCGCGTTTGGACACGCAAATAGGAAGCAGCGTGCAAACTGCCCAGCCTTCAACAACTGAAAAGCATATAGACTTATAGGAAAAAAAACCCTTCTACAAGTGCTTTGTCTCTGCCATTCAGAAAGCATACCCTTCCAAGAGGAAGGTCTGCGATTCAAGGGGAAAATCCCATGACAAAGCCTTTAGCCCTAACAATTGCATGTAAGAGAGATTAAGTCATGGGAAACTCTTGTGAATAGGGTTGCAGGAATAAAAAGGAACATGCAGCAACATGAAACATGCCTAGCTTCAGGTTTCATTGTGATCTCGAAACACAGGCTGAGTTTACAGAATTGTTCACTGGGGTACATGCATCTTTTCGAGCAAGCAGGGGCCTCATTCTGAGGGACCTGAAGGGGGGGGGGGGGGGGTCAGCGAGGGGGACACTATGATGCGCAGCTTGGTTTTGCATCTTCAACATTAACCTTTTCTGCTGTGTGTCGACATGAAAAGGAGGGGAAACCCAATGTTGCTCCAAGGATTAGAGGGACTGCTTTTTCAGGTTTCTGGTGGCCCTGTATCCCAGGCTCAGTACACCAGGCAGTGTCCAAGTGATCAGGAAGCCTCAGTTCAGACTTCAGGAACTCAGCGGGGAAAGCGAGGCAAACAATAGCAGAAAACTTAATTTGTTGAGTTGGGATTTTTTTTTGTTTTGTTATTTAAATGCTCAAGCCGTTACACGGCTGCTCAGGTGAAATCCTAGTAGCTCTGTAGCAGGTTACCTCAGCAGTCAGCGACCTTGAACTCGAGGAGGAGGCACCGCTTTAACTGGGGTTACAATTAGGGCTCACAGCTTGGGAGAGCCCGTGAACTGGGTGACAGCTTACAGCTGCCCTCACGGCCGGCCGCAAGCAGGGCAGGCCTTCGCTGCTCACCAGCACCGCCGGCGGTAGGCGTACCACGGCCCTGCGGGAAATGTAGTCCTCCCTCCCTGGTGCCGGAGACCGATGGCGGCGGCGCCGTTACCCACCTCCCCCGCGGGGTCCGCTGGGAATTGTAGTTCTTCTTCTCGCACAGCTCTGCAGCGGCTGGCCGGGAAAGACTACATTTCCCAGCACACCCCGCTCCGCCGAAGTTGCCCCAGCCCGCCCATTGCCGGGCGGAGCGGCGGCTGTAAACAAACTGGGCAGCGGGCGATGGTGGTGGTTGCAGGTTTTGTTGTGGGGCTGTGAGTGCTGGTGTGCGCTGGGGCCGGCGGCTCCGGGCTGCTCCCCCGGCAGGGCTGCGGCGGTACGGGGTCGGGGCTGGCGGCACACATGGATGACAGCAAGGTAAGGGGCCGGCTCGGCAGTGCAGGGAGCCCGGGTGGCCCTCCTGCGCCTGACTCCGGCGGGTGCAAGCTCCAGGCGGTGTGCAGGGGTGTGATGTGAGCCCCTCAACAGGGAATAGACAGGGAACTGAGCGTGAGGGGAGTGCTTCCGATAAAGGCTTCTGAAGTAAACTTGTCTGAAGCCTTCTCTTGAAGGCCTCTGGTTGCTGTTGGTGGGAAGGAGGAGTTGTCCCCTTCGTTCTCCTTGCTTGCTGCCTGTAATGGAGCACAGTGCTTGGATGCTGCTTCTGGCTTTTCCTCAGAGCTCCAGAAATGGTCCAAAACACAGTGGTCTGGTGAGTGAATCATGTCTCTGTAGCAGCTTTGGCTGCAGCCTTGTAATGTGTGCTGGTGCTTTGATTCTTCCTGCGTCTGCGCATGAGAGCAGCACAGCAGCATCACTGAAGGTACAGGTCTTCTGTTTAAGCAGAGTGAAACATCAGAAGATGAGCCAAGAATACCTCTTTCACCTGCTTGTACCAGGGTGCCCCTAGAGCAGGACCTGTAGGGCACGTGTGAGGACTGAGAAAATAACTGCCGTGTCCACTCACTGCATCAATTGACAGGTGAAGCTCCGTGTTGAGTTTGAGAATTCCAGATCACTAGAGTGGTTATGGTAGTATCCTGGGATTTGTGTTCGAGAGAGCTCGCTCTTGGGGACCTAAGCTAGGTGAAACCATGCTTGAGTTAAGTCATCTTCTGACTTGGAATAAACTCTCAGCTTGGCTTGAATGTTAAAACTGGTCATGTGGTAGTCATGAGCCTGTGGTACCTTATCTGTTCTCAAGCTACCTGTTTTTCTTCCCACTTGAATTTTAGTAAAACAAAATTACGATGCTTGTGCTGATCTGCCTTAATTCAGTGATTTCTTAGGGAGTAAATCTAAGAAACTTAGATGTAATCTATAACTTGACAGTATAGAAAATCCACAGAATGGACTGTAACTATTTGGAAGATTCGTAATAATTTACCAATTTAACATGTATACTATTTGGTTTTATTGAGCCGTTGTCTGAAAAGGAGAGTGGGAGGAATCAGCATCACTAAAGTTAACCAAATGCAAGAACTGCAGGAAAGTTATGTAATAAGAGCAGTAGTTTAGAGGATCCAGAAGATGTAATTCTGGAGGCATATGCAGCTTGTGAGTATTAGATGATTTTTATTTCTTTTAGTGTTAAGAGCACTTCATTTGTCCTGTATCAGAATTAGCTCACTGGTAACAGGAAACTTCAATTTTTTCATTTATAAAATATTTTTTATTGATTGTTGTGTCTTGTGGAGACCTGATAATCTGCTTGTCTTCTTTTTTTTTTTTCTTTCCTGAAATGTTTTTGGGCATGTTTACTAAATAAACTACATCTTTTCACCCAGTAAGATAAGTCTTAGTGTACTTTTTCTTTTCTTTAGAAAAACTGATGTCAAGTGAAGCAGGAAAGAAAGAAAAGGCAAGCAGAGTGGAGTAACTACTCCTATCTTCAGTCTCAGCTGTAGTTTCCTAGTATGATGTTTTGACTTAAAACTTATTGCCCAGATACTTGCAAGGACAGTGGCACTGAAAGGGTCCAGCCTAGAACCACTGAGTATGGCTGTACCTCAGGAAAGCTTTGAGTATCTTTCTTACCTCAGCAGGTTTTTCATTAAGTGATAACCTCAGGGGATATTGGATCCTCATATCTTCTATTGAAACTAGCTGATGTTACTAAGTGCTCACTGCTCTG
>JBCJKH010056218.1:0-10516 GCA_039877255.1 Loriculus beryllinus
AGCATTTCTCCTGTTTCTACAAGGACAAGCGAGACCTGAATCTGTGCTTGCACATCTCTCGGGAGCAATAGCATCACGATAAATCTAGGAAACTCAGCTTTATTTAGGTCACTGACAGTTGAAGAAGGTTTTAAAATTAATATTACAAGCCTTAAGTTTTTTCTTTCTGCTCCTTAAAGAAGTGGGAGGCATTGGATAGACTCATTGCTACTCTATATGAATGCAAACGTGAGCAGAAAAGGCCCTTGGGAGTGCATCTTCTGGCAAAGCTACCTGGGTTTTAAAGCAGAAATGTGTATGCCTCAGAAATAATTGTTTCTTGGGCTTAATTTTGCTTGCTATACAAGAGACAAAGGAGACAAATAGCAACGATAAAGGATATTTGGATTTCGTATATCAAGTATAAAATAAAATCATTTGGGAAAAATTATCTTTAGGGATCCACAGAAAATATAATTGAAGCAAATTCCAAGGAAAACAAAAAAGGGGCTAGTCTGAGACCTTTAGAGCTATGCAGAGGGTTGAAAAGGGGCTGCTTGAGGAAAACCAAAGATTAGCAAAATGAAAGTTTGGTGACATAGGCTGTGTGACAATAGTGTGACAATGTGAGATGGGCAGAGGTGGGTTCTAGTTCCCTGCTGAGGCTCTCCCTGTTGTGCTTTTCTTGGGCAGCAGGGATGTCCACATGGCTCTTCTTGCCATATCCTCTCACTGTGTCCCTGCTGCTTTGGCAGCCCATGAGCAGGTAATATCTGGGGGGTTTTCTCCCCTTGGTGGGAGCCACATTCCTTTTGGTGGCTCAGAAATGTCCCTACATAGGTTCATTTCCAGGCACATGGGTACGTTGCCAGTGGCATGTGCTCAGGCAAGAGCTCTACAGGGAGCAAGGCGTGATGAGCAGGTCCCTGCATGAGGTTCAGGAGCCTCTTGCCACCAAAGTTCGGCCCCACAGGAAGCCCTGGGCTCTGCAGAAGGGCAAAACCACTGAACAGCTGTTTCTTCCTGATTCTTTTTTCCAAAGGCTGTAAAGAAGGCTTTTGCTTTCCTCCAGTGCTTTCCTTCACTGCAATGTGATATGCAAACACTGAAGACAGGCTTGAGTGACGGTGCCTTCTACCCATGACAGTGCTGCTGCTTGGTTATGGAAAAAGGGCAATGGTCACACTGCCTCACAGCCTTCTCTTGGGAATGCTGTGGGGCAATTGTTAATGCAGAAGTTGTTCTTGCTGTAAGTGGAAATGCCTGTGCAAACTGTACCAGCATGGTCCCTGAGCTCAGAGGGGCTGGGTCTGGGGACCAGCCTGGCACCAGCAGGGTAGGAAGCTGCAAAAGCTCTCCTGCATCTTCTTTCCATGACTATGACCACATGAGATGGGGGTGTTTGGGGACCCTCTATGCACCTTTCAAAGTAGATTCCATTCAGGGTCTCTTGTGTCTGCTGTCTTAGTTCATGCCCTTGGTGGGCATTTGATGACAAGTATGTTGGTTTTCTCCTAACTTGTGCTTGACAGTTTACATGTGCTGGAGTGGAGCTAAGATTTTCAAACATTGAAAATCCACAGGCAATTCTATAGATCAGAAGGTTCTAGCAAAAAAAGAAGGAAAACATTTCTTTTCTGTTTGCTTTTGCTCAATAAACATTTTGAGCTTGCTGATATCACAGCTCTGCAGCCTTGGGAACTGAAAGAAGAAACCAGCTGGGGACTGAAGGAGGTTACCCATAATAAAAAAAAAAAAAAGGGCACAAACTTTTTGGGAGGTGCAGAAGGAATTTTTAACTTTATCTTTTAAAAACTCTTCAATGTCACATCTTCACTCAGGCCTTTTATTCTGTGCCAAATGGTCTGTTGAATTTCATTATATTGTAACACTTCTATTAAATATACACTGGTATGCAGGTGAAACTAACATTTAAACTGCAAAAGTTCATAATATTTTGATGTCCTCCAATACTTTCCCCCAAATTATTTGTCTTGTAGGAAACTTCTGAAATGAAGCTTTCCTTTCTGGTTTATATTCCTCTTTTCATTCCTTGCTTTTTACAGGGTTTTACCTTGGAACTGGTAAACAGCAAAACCACAGCTGGTTTTGCTAAAAATACACTTGTTAAAGCCTTTGGATTTCATTTAAATATATTATGTTTTCAGTTGTCTCTGGGCAAAGAGATTTTCCATAAAACATCAAATACTGGGGGAAGTGAAAACTCTGTAGAGGATGCTCCTGCACTTCTTTACCCTGGGGTCAGTACAAGGAGCAGAGTGCTGTGTGAGCCTGAAGGCATTTCAGTCCAGTATGAGTGTAGGCAGCAAGAAGGTATTAAACCAGGTAAAAAAATGTTAAGGAAAAAAGCTTGAATTGACTGTGAAAAGATGGAGAATGGTCCTGAGGTTGTGGTGCTCAGGGTGCAACAGGAAGGTTGGAAGCCTGCTGTGACCTTCTTTGTGGTGTGGGCAGCCCCGGATCCCACAAAACCCACCTGTGCTGTCTGCCCAGCCAGGCGTGCTGCAGGTTGAAACCTTGCAGGTTTTCCCTTAAACACACTGGTATTCTAGGCTGGGCACCTCCTCCCCAGCATGAGACTTGTTTGCTACCTAGAAATAGTAAAACCCCATTTCTATGCACTAGCATCCATTTGTGTTGATGTATTTGTTTTTGGGCAGTTAATTATTTATCGAACAAGTCTCTTGCGCAGCTTTGCTGTCTGTAAGTGAAGAGTGTGGACAGGGCCCGCCGAACAGGAGCGTATCCTGTGGTGATCAGGCTCTAAATCACAAACTAGTCTGAATGCTGCAACTACAGGGAAATTTCTTCATGTTTACAATTGGAGATTAATTCCTTAAACTTCTGATATCTGGAAGGGTCTGGAGAAGATTCAAGTAGGTACCATGGGTTTTAGTAACACCTTGATTCTGATTGCTCATAGGCTCTCTGGGCTGGAGGAAAAGAGCTGCAATTTAATTGCTGCTGGTAAAAAATCTTACAGATATATAAATAGAACTGGAATTACATGAGTTGGACAGATGGACATGGACTAGCCCATGAGATAAGCTTATCTGAAAAATATGGGTATTTTAGCACAGCTAAATGGAGAGGTGCCTCTTGAGCAGCTGAAATAAGTGGTAACTATACGAGAGATTTAGGTCTGGAAGCCTGTGGGATTGTAGCGAAAGCTTCCACATGATCTCTCAATATGATGCTGAATGTGAAAGTGTAGCTGTGATTGCTGAAGCTGCACGTGATGTGTGTGGGACAGGAGGAGGAGCTGAAGGTGGCTTTTGGATGAAATTTCTTAGCAGTACTGAAATGAAGTTACTCAGAAGTACTGATCTTCGATACAAACACATATGAAAACCTGTAGGTGTTGGCAGCCACAAGCATCTTTCTTCTGCTTGGGGCTTCAGACAATGAAATGTTATCAAAGATACTCACCACTGGTGAAGAGTGCAGTGGTTTGTAAGCAGGGCTGGGTGCAGTCAGTCAAAGAGGTCTTCTACCAGCGTTTGAATTATACAGGAGTAAAGCTGCCCATCTAAATGAGGAATGACAAGATCATAAAAGCTTTGCTTTACCATGCTAGCATGCTGTGCAAGTAAAATGCACTGAAAATTCAGAGAAGATGAAAAATTAAGGTGCTTGAACTATTTTGTGAGTGTGGCATCAATAAACAGCTATGAATACTTTGATATTTATCCACATGGGTCTATTAAATGATTATTATTACAAGCACAATTTCCATTAGTCAGAAAAGGAATATATGCCATTAAAAAGTTAACTCTAATTTCCAATGTAATATTGTCATTAAATTTGTGTAAATTAAAATGGGACTCCCTCAGGATTTCAAAAAGATTGTATGTCAGTGTGAAAACACTGCAGTGAATAAAGCCTGCGTCTTTGAAACTGTTTAGCCAGCTTCATCAAGCTCTTAAAATTGAAATATACTGCCATAATTCCACAGTTATTTTTTTTTTTAATATTTTGTACTTTGTGTATGTAGTAAGAAGTCATTAGACAACAGCTGAGAATGTATAGAAATTTAGAGAAGAAAACCTTATTAATACTTAAGTGAAACATTTAGCAGGTCCAAGCCTGCATGGTGGTTTGTGCCTTGGTGTTTCTGGGGTGCATGGTGTGGTCCAGGAGGTGGGTGATATTCAGCAGTACTGGTGGGCTCATGCAGGGCCTTGAGCATGTTCACTCCCTTTGCCCAGCCTGGGGTGATGCTGCTGCTGCCTTTGGGAAGGAGTTAAAAGTGCTTTAGCAGCTCAAGTCACCCTATCTGCTTTGTGCAGTCTCTGTACCAGGACTGTTTGCTCTGACCTTCATCTGGGAAACAATGGAAGCACCAAGAGCACTGCAGGTTTTTGTATAGCACATATTAAGCTTTTTGTGTTGTCTATTGCTGTGTATCCATCCTGCTCCTCCTGGCATGGAAAGAAGTAGGAAGAATGACACAGTTCAGCAGAGGTGAAGTCCTCCACAAGAATCTTAGCTTACTGCTTTTGCGTGTTTCACTCCCTTGACCTCCCCCAGCCATCCCACCAGGAATTGCAAGTCGATGATGCTTTGTGCTGTGTCAGGCTCCATGTCAAGAGCCAAGACAGGACCATGAGCACTCATGGAGAAAAATCCTGCCTCTGCTGGGGCTGATGAGTTGTGTTTTTAGAGGAGATGACCTGTGGCTGTCCTGACTGGGGGAGATTTGGAGAGGAGATGACCTGGGGAGTGCAGCTTTTCCTGCTGTGGCTGTTCACTGATTAGCAGGGGAAAGGCAGGGTGGCAATAGTGACTTGTTTCTCATAGACTCTGCATATTTTAAAATACAGTGGCATGAGGCAAAACTCACCAAAGGTCTTTGTGTCCCATAACCAATTGGAAATGCACTAGTCTGGTACTGTAAGCTCCTCCCAGAAATCTTCCACTTCTCTGTTCCTGTGAAAAGTGTACCCATGGCTAGGAACAACACAAATACTATAATGTGGAGAATGAATGTATTTTTATCTTTGCCGAGCACATTTTCTGTACCAATTTGGAAATGTATTGTCTGATTTCAGCTGGAAACAGCACATACATTAGAAGAAAAAAGCAAACTGATCTGTGTATAACTCATGTCAATGCTGCCACTGACGTGAAAAACCCAAGTTGTACAGACAAGCACAGTTGGGCTGGTGTAAAATATTCCACTTTATGATCCACCAAACAAATTGGCAAGGAATTAAGTAAACACTGTCTTTCATCCGCTAAGGATCTAAATATTTCAGAGGGTTACAACCTCCACGATCATGATTTGGCGTACAGCTGGCCAAGACTTACTTTTGACTGACAGAAGTTTTGTCAAGCTGTGAAGAAGCAGTGCCATCAGACAAAGTCTGGAGATAAAACATTTTAATTGGTAGACACCATCTCCTGCTGTTCTGCACGCGAGCTCCTATCAATGTGAGCAGCTGGGAAACAGTGCTAGACCCAACCATTGACATTATATGCAAAGAGGAACATTTGTCCTGTAGCTCCATCAATAGCTGGGACCTGGGGTCTCAGAGCTGTGCAGCTTTTCCATTTATCTTGGTCCTTGATGTGGAGGATTACCCTTTCATTCCCCTTTGCTCTATGTTGTCTGGAGGTTGCTTCTAGCTGTGGCCTGGAGGACAACCAAGGCAGCATGGTCAGGTTGTTGTGTACTTGTTTTATAGCATGGGAGTGCTACCAAACAGGGCACAGCTCTCAAGGATCATCCTGGATCAGCCTGGGAGGGCTCTTGTCAACTCCAAAGCCTTTAGAGACATCGAGAGAAGAGTGGGGTTTGGGAGGCTGAACAATCCACCAATCCATCCATCAGTCAGTGTGGGTTTCAGTGAACCAAGGAGGACAGGAGCATGCTGTGAGATGGAAAGGACATGGGGGACTTGGGGCAGGTGTACTCAAAGTAGGTGAAGGAGACGTAAGGGGCTCATAAGAGAGCAGGGCAGGTGAGGCATCCTACCATGGAGGGCAAGGCTGTCCCCATGGCTTTAACTTGGATGAGATCCATGATGTCCTTTGGCTGTGGAGATCTCTGAAACCATTAGTAAAGAAACCTTCTGGGGCCCTGTGGAGTGACCCTGACAAGCTGAAGTTGAGCTGGATTTCTGCTCAACTCACAAGTAGAGGTAGTAAAAATGAATAATGAATCAGTTCCTCAGACGAGTGTGTGTGAAGCCAGAGACCTCTGAGATCACAGCAGACATGTATAAAGTGAGTCTCATCTTCCTACAGAGTCTGGGAGCTAATTGAAGAGGGAGGTCAGATAGGGCTGGCTTAGGAGGGTAACTTTTGAATATACAGTTCTGTAAATGCTTTACTCTTGTGGTTTGAGACATTATTAGCAGAATTCAACAATGGAATTACATCCTTATTAATTTAAATACATTGTGGGGGAGGAAATGATATGATTGCCTTTCTTTGGGGGCGATTGGAGAACTCCTGAGGTAGTGTGTTTTCAGCTGTCCTCTGATGGCATAGAAGCTAAAGTGAGAACATGTATGGTCTTCTTTCCAGCTTGAGACATTTTTATTTCTGGCTTCAGTCCCTGTCTTGAATGTATGGAATAATAGTGGAACTGATCAAAATGAGTGATTCTTAAGTGATATCTTTGAAGCATACTTTAAACAGTTCCTGTAGGAGTTTTGACGTGTCACATCAATAGCGACACATCATTCATTCACTCCTCCAGTTAACAAACAACTAAAGCAGAGGGGTCTGTAGCCACTTCCATGATGATCCCCACAATAAATCCAGTGAAAAAGCCAAGGACATTTGTTATGGCTGTTAAAGCTGTGGATGGTCTTTGCTTTGAGTAACAGCAGAACAAGATCCTATGTGTCAACCAGACTTGAACCGGGAGGGTGCAGAGTGGCTGGCAGGTGAAGCCCTGGCTCTTGCCAACATGTGCTGGGTCTCAGTTTTCCTCCTGTAATGGTACCTGAGTCAATGGTACACTTGCATGGAGGGGGTCTGTGTGTTTGACTCTAGCACCTTGGAATTGTTCTTAAAGCAAGGTTGAACATTTATTTGACGATAAGGCTTTTTCTACTTGAAATACAAACCTGAGAAGCTGGCTGCTGGGTTTGGAAAGTAGGTGTAAAGTAGCAAAGTAATAACATATTTTACTAGCTAGCTTTATTTAGGCTGACTCCTCAAGTCTCCTCCAGATTCAAAGCTTGCTGGAGCTGGGGTTTAAGGCTTCAGGCAAGCCATGTGCCAGAGCTACGTCCCTGTGCTGGAGCTGGGGAAAACCAGTCTGCTTAGACCTCTCTCATCACTGGGGCTCTCTGTGGTGTAAATACTTCCTATGATGCTTCTGCGACTGGATAATTGGATTGATTAGGATGTGAATTGATTAGCCGCCTGCTAATGAAGTGCTGACTGAATGCTGCAGCAGCTTCTGATATTCAGAACTTTTCTCAAATACAACCTCATTCCAGGCAACTTTGCTGTCAACAGACAGCTTGTACCTGTCACCAGAAAGAATCTTTGCTGAGTAAAATTTTGTCAAACTGTCTTGAAAGCTACATAGTACCAGCCACCTTTGTGAAAAACTGTAAAGTATGAACTGCAAAGCATCATACATGCCTCATCCCTCGGTGGGTTCAAGGCCAAGATGGACAGGGCTTGAAGCAACCTGTTCTAGTGGAGGGCATCCCTGACTGTGGCAGGGGGGTTGGAACTAGATGAGCTTTATGGCACCTCCGAACCCAAACCATTCTATGATTCATGGTCGTTTAAGTGCAGTGTTTCACAGCTGTAGTTTGTAGCTCCCTCTAAGAAAATCCAGACCTAACTTGAATAGCTGCTGCATCACAGTTCATTATTTATGTAGTTTGTTTGAATTTATTGCATTTAAGAAATGTGCAGGAAGCATATCTATGGTGTGCAGTGAGCTCAAGTACACAAAAAGCAAGCCTGACAGTTATGTGCTGAGCTGCGTTTACTCTGGTGAAGTTTGTGGCATCTCTCTTGCCGCCTGCACTCCAAGGGTGCAAGCCCACGCTGGACAATGTTGTGCCTTGCAGCAACAAGCAGCTAACACAGTGTCATTCCCAACAGGAGAGTAGGGTCCAGATATCCGTTTTGTACATTTTGGAGAAAAATGGATTGATCTACCCTTTAAATAGGCTTGTATCTGCACTGTGTAAGAAAAGCGAATTCTCTTTGTATAGCTGATAGTGGAATTAGAAACCAGCTTCTTGAAGGCAAGAATGAGGAATGGTTTAATTTTTTCTTGTGGAAGAATTTAAAAATGGAAATGGAAGCTACTGCATATTTTTTTTTTCCAATTATAAATGTTCAAGCTGTTTACGAGGCAAGTTGACAACAAACTTACTTTCTGTTTAATGAGATAAAGATAACTGTAATTGGTATATGAGTCAGTCTGTAGAGCCATTAAAACAAGGGTATTGCACCTGCATTCTTAATGGTCTTCAATGTGGTGGTGCTACCAATGTCATTTCTTGCATTTTTGTAGGTTTGAGCATCAGGCTGATAAAGCAGTTACCTGCATTTACAGCTTAAAATGAGCACCTGAGTTTATCCATATTCAGCAGAACTTGTGATTGTTTTTGTAAGTCCCACAGAATCACTGAATCTGAAACAGTGCTTAAAGCATACTATTTTGCTGTAGAGGGATGGATGTGAGTCTGTATAAAAAGCAAAATCATATCATGGAATGTTTTGGGTAGAAAAAGACCTTAAAGACGATCTAGTTACAACCGCCCTGCCATGGGGAGGGACACCTTCCACTAGACCAGGTTGCTCCAAGCCCTGTCCAGCCTGGCCTTGAACACTGCCAGGGATGGGGCAGCCACAGCTTCTCTTGGCACCCTGTGCCAGGGCCTCAGCACCCTCACAGGGAAGAAGAAACAAAAGCTGTCAAAGCACTTGCTTATGCTGGGAATGGAGACACTGACACAGCCCCAGCACAGGGTCCCTTCAGCATCCTCAAAAACTACAGGGATAGCCTCAGCTCTGACATTTGTTGGACCTTGCATCATTCCTTCTGTCACTCCCTTTGCCTTCAGCCTTGTGAGAAGGAAGTTGGAAGAGTGATTTATTGATGCTCCACAGCAATGCCTCTTGTTCAGCCTTGGGAGCCATCCCTAAGCGTACCCATTAATCATTGTGTGCTGCCTCCGGGCTGTCCCGGTTCACTTCCCACAACTGCAGAGGCACGGATACACCCGCGTGTCCTCCCACAGCTTCCTCTGCCCCACACTGGGCCCCAGCACTGTGCCGTTGCACCCGTGGGTGGCGTGGTGGCTGCTGTAGATGCAGGGCCCCCCTGTGCTGCTCCCTCTCTGTCTGCCCCAGGTGTCTGTCTTGCTCTCAGTAGACAAAGTGCTTTCTAGGATTGGTTTCACACTCTGCAGGGTGAGCCCAGCTGTTGGTGAAGTGCATTGTCACCGTCAGTGTCCTTGGTATCTACTGCTGCCCTCAAGCATCTTCCATTGGGTCAACCTCTGAGTTCCCAGTGGCAGCAGAAGCGTTAGGGGTCCAACAGGCACTGCACTGCCTGAGAGTCATAAGACTCACAGTGATGCTAACAGTTAGGAAACACCAGCTCATACCTTCTTATTTCTGCTTTCTGTGTGTATCTACATCACTACTAGAAACCATGCCACCTCATTTTTCCACATGCATCGTTATTTTTTCACAAGACTCATCATCTGGTGCAGAGGGAAAACACGCAAACGTGTTAAGGCTTCATGTGCAATGTAAAGTACAAGAAGAGAGATCAATATATAAAATAGATTGATATTATTTGATTGGATGGGGGGGAGTTGTTTTGCCTTTTTTTTTTTTTTTTTTTTCATCTGGAATTACAGAGAAACAGATATCACCAAGTGCTAGAGAACTGCACACAGCCCAGATCATGAAAAACACCTATTCCCTCTTCTCCACGTGGTTGTTTATGTGTACACTCACACTGGGAGCACATGCAGCTACTGGATACAGTAATATTTTTTGCTTCAGCGATACCTGCAGAGTGTGTTCAGAAAGCGTTACCCGAAGTATGTCAGTAGTGAACACCCCCTTACACACACCCTGAGGATGCTGCTGAAGTTGAACTGATATTTATGATTGGTAAATGCATCAGTCCATATTTGCTTTGGACTCAATATTTCTTCCTTTTCTTCCTCAAGGTTCTGCCCATTCCATCCCTGATCTGTCTCTGGTTTAAGTTGTGCAGTGATGGTCTCTACTTTTCTTTGTGCCTTTGATGCCTGGTTTCTGCATGGGCCTGGGAAAGCCCCGTTGGTGCTCAGCCTGGGTCAGGTTCTGCCATGAGCAGAAAGGAGTCATCATCCTGAGATGCTCAGTTCCTCATTCAGCCCAGAGAGACTTATGCAGATCTCCTACCCTATCTTAGACCATCTAACCCCATCTTAGGCCATGCAACCCCATTGTCCTGGGTTCAGCAGTAGCAGTCAATTTTTTCTCCTTTTTAGTAGCTGGTGTAGCTGTGTTTTGACTTACAGCCTGGGAA